>JAGDQP010024768.1:0-12919 GCA_022664845.1 Lepisma saccharinum
ACAAAATTGCATTGTAACTTATAATGTATAGAAATCTCTGCTGATGGTTGTTCAAAGCAAGAAAAATATATTTTTATATTTTCCTTTTCTCAATTTATCTCTCTCTCTCTCTCTCTCTCTCTCTGTCTCCTTCACATTCATTACAATGGTATTATCAGAACCTGCTTTCGGATTAACAAATGAAAGTGTCAACTGGTTTTATAACATGATTTGTTTGTTTTGCTAGAATATTTGACTTGTACTTCCGTTCATAAATTGTTCTCTCTTCGGCGCTTTTTTTTTTTAAAAAAAAAAGGCTTATACAAATTATATACCATTTCCCTATAACTAATCCTCTGCTTCAATTTCAAATTCATTTCTTGTGCAAGCTTCAATTAAAAGAAGGAGCAGTTCCTCTCTGTGTGTGGTAAGGTTCTTCCCCCCCTAAATCTTTCCTTAATATTATCCAAGATTTGCTTAAAACGGAAGCTCCTTTCATCTGATAGTACATTATGTAGTATACGTGTGTACACAGAGTTCAAGGATATAGATAATGAATTAATGCAACTGACTGTAAGCAATTGTAATAATTAATCCGTTAAAGCTTCTCTGTTATTATTTTGGATCAGTGGAACAACTCCATACATAGTTTTAAGAAAACTTGGGAAATTTACATGTTTCGTTCATTTATGAACAATTAGCGTAGGCCTAGTAAAAGAACGTTCGAAATAAAACTTCTTGCTCAAAATTGTTTTGAGATCTTTAATCGTCTTTTCATTCAGATTCAATCCTACAAGCGGAAATTTCTAATCATTGCAACTCACCAATATAATCAAACTTGCTGATGTTAGGGTTACACCTTACAAAGGTATACATTACTTTTCCACTATACTAACCGTGAAAACTTTTACTTTATAAATAAAATGGATAATTCACTACTTTTGTGGTAGATAAAAAAAAAGTTCGATGTAACCGTTTAACTATGCTCCGAAATATAAAAGGTTTGTCTGAAAAGTATCCGACCTTGTTTTTTTCTGAGGCAAGAAGTGAACTTTGAATGGAAAAACTGCACACAGTGTTGATGGTATCCTTCATGAGCATGCCTGTAGTGATCTTCATTTGCTTCAGCATACATTAGGCAGCCAGTATGTAGTGTTGTGTGGTTCTTCTTCGTCGCAGTTCCATCCGGTCAAAATGACAGAACGTGTAGAGTTAGGATACTGCATCGAGATTTGACAGAAACTTGGAGACAGCCAAGCAGAAACAATACACAAGAAATTACTGTCGGCACTACCATGAGGAGTGAACAAATTAAATAATCGGTCAAAGATGAGCACATGAGCGGTGCAAAATAAAAATGATGCTCATTTCGTTCTTTGGCTACCATGGCATTGTGCATCACGGATACGTACCAGAAGGACGAACAGTTACGAAGCTACAGTATCTTGAGATTCTCCTGCATCTGCGTGATGCAGTTCGTTGCAAGAGACCAGATCTGTGAGCTTCACAAGTCTGGCACCTATATCCGAATAACGCAACGGTCCATTTCTCACTATATTTTCGCTCTGCTTGTACAGATATCTTTTCCTTCCATTCATAATATATTTGAAAAGATCGTATTTTGCCTTGTACTATAATTTGTCAGTTTATTTTGATTTTTGTGCACGACATTTTGTGCTCTTTGGAAAAAGGGCCTATTGGGTAGGGTATTCAGTATTGTTTCATCTGTCGAAATAGTATATGTATCCGCACACTTATTTGATACTTAATTTCTGACAGTGCTCACTATATCAATACCTTTTTCAATTCATGTTTCACTTCAAAATTCTATTCTGTAGAAGTAATACAAACTTTCACTAGTGTTTTTCTCAAAACCATCATTTTGTCTATAGGCCCTTTTTCCAGAGAACGCCTCAATTCACAGTCATATTCAATTCACTACTGGATGAGGACTCTTCCGGAGGGTGGAGTTGGTCTACTGCTCCCACGCTGACCAGACGTGTTGGGAGAGGAGAGCCGAATCTCTCAACTGTGATCACCACTGTCTTATTCACAGCAGCTCCCAGTTGCATCACGATGCTGGGTGGGAGCCATTCCAGACCCTGTTACTTTGGAAAAAATCCCTTGGTAGAGCCGACAATCGAACCCGGGACTCAACGAAATCTGAAGGAAGTGTTTCTAGTGTGTTCTTTCAAAAAGTGACCAAACACTGGCAGATTAAAAATAGTGGCCAATGTATGAAAGACAAAGATTTAAGGTAAAAAATTAAAACAGTAAATAACAAAAAAGTTTATTGTTTTATTTTAATCAATGCTATGAATAAAGCAGAGTGATACTTTATGAAGATTATCCACGGTTGCACCACTGCAGAAATATCCCGAGATTTCAAAATCGATGGATAAATCTTGTCCGTGGATAAAACCAGCCCATCGTTCCAATCTGATTTATTAGAAGGATTTAGTGACCTAACTTCAGTAGGTTATGGTAGCAGGGACTCCGCTAGGATTTTCAGTTTGGGGCGATTTAAAGTCAGAATTGGGAGGATATAAGGGGAGTTTTGAACGGTTTCTATCGATCTTTGACCTTAATTTTTTTAATTGGGGGTACTTTCGAGGATTTGGGGGTAACACCCCCACAGGGGGGGGGGGTCTGGCGGGATCACTGGTTGGTAGTGCGGCTTGAGATGTATTATAGACGTAACTTGAATGATTCTTGTTAACTATGAAAATCGATAAGCGTGAAATATCTTAAGATAATTTTTCAAAATCAATCACTGGTGTCTCTTTCTCTCATAAATTTCTAGCAACACTACGAACATAAACATACGGACATATCAGACATAATTATTCATTAGACAGGAGTATGTTGATACGAGTTTTTTTTTTCCCGCTTCGTGGCTTACTTATTTACATAGTCAACTGAAGTCTTCAGATAACTGTGCCCTTTATTGTGATAGACACAGAGATGTTGTGCTACGTTTAGCTGGTTGTGATCTATTTAACACTGAACAAGAAAGGCTTGTTGGCTGTAGTTAAGGAGATCCACTCAACGGAATTGTATAACATCTCTTCTTGCACTTTGTATATAAGTGCGCATTAAGTTTGCAGTTCCTTAGTGCAAGAAAAATTCAAATGCTATAATCCACCATGTAATCAATATCTTATAAATACTGTACAAGTGTGCTTTCTAGGAAGAGTAATTGCCTCTCCTTAACTATACCCGAAAATTGGTAATGAGGATATTACGCGTATGAACAACTTTCACGAAGTCTAAGATGTCACCCGCATCATATGGAGTAGTAATGGACAATACAACAAGGAGACGTACTGAAAGGAGTGTGAAGTAACTTCGTGCATTTTGTACCAGCATACAGATTGCGTTTTTGCTGTTTCTGTACGAGAAACGTTAATAAACGATAATGCATAAGAGTTATTTGCCTGTAAACCTACAGAGTGCGTCTCCTTAAGCATACCCGTGTAAACATCGTCGAATATCATATTTATATTGTCCGCAATGCAAGGAACATTGTTTCTGTCAGTACAAGGGTATGTATTTAGGAAAACACAAATAATATCCCAGTACTTAAGAAGCGTTTATTTACTATAGGAAAGTGTTCATACGCTAGCAAATATATTTTATGTTGAACAAACCAGTCTATTTACGATAGTTTGCTGCTTGTTTCAGTTGTCTCGTATTGTTTGTCGTGTATTTATCCTAGTTTAAATCTCCAAATTGACGATTAATTTTAATCTTCGGAAGAAAAAGATCCTTGGATAGTTGTTGGTGCAACAAAGTGTTCCAGGACTGATTGGAAAGTAGTGAGAAGGATGCTGATTTATATTTTTATGGTGTACATAGTTGTGTGAGTTTTTTAAAAGTATTTTTAATATTTTCAAGCATTGTTGTTTTCTAGTCCTGTTATTGTTGATATTATTATTGTTAATCGTTCAGTATTGCTAAACTATAAGCGTTAGTGAAATAAACGTTGAGCTGATCCGATTCCGAACGAAGTTACCCGAAGCAGACGACAAATAAAACGGTACTTTAGTCTTCCGCTGCTAAGATTGGTTAACAGTTCAAAGTTTGTGAGATTTTGTTTTCAGTATTGCATTGACTTAGACATTTCTTCCGTGCTTTAATTCCTTTTAATGCGAGTAAAATGTAGCGAAGAGGAAGCGGGGACATGATAGTTATCATGTCAAAAGTCTTCGTGTAGAGAGAAAATATTTGAGTATCTAAACCTCCATCAAAATTTTAAGTGTAGTAACAGCGTTCAATATTTTCTTCCTTCCTATTCCATGTCCTTTTTTTAAGGTCTCTGGTTTTAAGGATGGGAGTGATGGAACATCTTTCTCGTACTTTTACAGCTATTCTCTTTTTTAACTTTAATTTTTTTTCCTGGTATCTCATCTTTCTTCGGTGCCATCATTGCTCATTCTTCACTCTTACTCCCTCCCTTTCTTTCATCCCCAATGAGCTACTCTCCAATCCACTCCCCTCTTCCCGCACATCTTCAATTCCAGGATGAAAGTAATTCATTTGCTGCTTCTCTGGCGGCGTCATCCCGTGCAAACTACGCATCTTCAATCAAAACTTGCCAACTGTTAAAAAGTCTCTCTCTCTCTCTCCCTTTCTTTCATCCACACGAAAGAGTGACAGAAGAAGCAAAGTTAGCAATAGGATGAGCTGGAAAGGAGAAAAAATGAAAAGGAATAAGCCAAGTGAATATCTAGCAACGATAAAATAAACAGTGCTACAATTTGATGTTACAATTTATTCTTGATTTTTGAATTTTATTTATGGCCTTTATTTAGGTATCTAAGGCTCAGGCCGAGATTGGGGAGGGGAAAGAATTTGGGAAAGTGTAGGCCAAGGTCTATGTTGAAGGTGCATCAAATCATTTTCGGACAACATCGGGAACTTAGCGTCACCTTCTACATGCTTCCATACGCATAAGTGCGGAAAACTCTGTCTTGCCTGTGTTTTTCGGAAAATATTATAATAGGCTCTTCAGAGGAAGCTTAATTAACTCTAGCTCCACAATATATATAAAAATTGTTTAGGTCACCTCCTACCCCTGCTCCAGAATTCGCAACAAACTGTCCCCTCCCATAACTTCCATGCGCATCTGTGCCGAGAACGTTCAGTTCCCGGTGTTTCCCGGACACTATTTCCGGGTCTACAGACGAAGCCTAAATAGCTCTACAACGTGTCAAAAGAAAGTTGAGGCCATCTCTTATCTCTGGTCCATAAATCGCGACAAACTGTCCCTTCCCATAGACTTTCATAGACAGAGCTGCGGAAAATACTAAGTTGTCAGATATTTCCTGGTTACGATTATAGGCATCATCTCCTATAGCCGTCGTCCAGAAATCGCGACTAATTATTGCATCCAATAGACTTACATGCGCATAAGTTACGGAAACCGAAAATTCCCGATGTTTTCCGGAAGTTATTATTGGCTCTTTAGACGAAGCTTAATTAGCTCTACAATATATCAAAAGCTATTTGGGATCACCTTCTATCCTTGGTCCGGAAATCGCGAGAAAGTGACCACTTCCCACAGACTTCCATATGCGTAAGACCCGGAAACAGAAGTTTCCGAATCCCGATGTTCTACGTAAACGATTACACGCTCTTTAGATGAAGCTTAATTAGCTCTATAATATATCAAAAGCTAGTTGTAACATCTGCTACCCTTCGTCGAGATATCGCGACTAACTCCTCCCTCCCACAGGGTTCCATGCGCATAAATGCCGAATACACAAATTATCGATGTTTTTTGGAAACTATTATTGGTTCTTTCGAGGAAGATAAATTATCTCTACAACGTATCAAAATATAGTCGAGGTCACCTCTTATTCCTGCTTCGGAATTTCGCAAAATGCTGTCTCTTACTTGGTAAGATAAGCGTCTGTTTCTAAATCAATCTAAATACTAGATTTAAATGAATATCCAAACATAAATATATCTGCAACAGAACTTACGCATCAACAGACCAGTTTGCTTTAGGATTCTGGATAAAGTATCCCTTAAACTGGAAAATCCTAGTATTGAATCTTTTAATAGCATTTATCGTTCCAAATTATTACATCTAACATGTAAATAAGTGGTCGAGGTTATCCATAATAGTAGAAATATCTCTATTCAATATTCCCTCTACTAAAGGTGTTTCGTAACTTAAGGACTAACACATATTACCTTATCATATCAATTCAGATGTCGAACATTAACTTTAAATTTATATTGACTGTATCAGAAAACATATCACCTGAATTCACTTCAAGATTTAGTATTTAGAACAATTTTTGTCGAGAATTACTGTATTAAGTTGTTTCCAAAGAAACGCGAATATCAATGTCTGTAGTTCACATTGTCGTAAGTACTATTTACATTCTTGATTTCTAAAATCAAAACTAACTTCATTTATTCCTAAAACATTAGCATCTTCGTTATTCAAAACTTTGGCCCAAGTCTTTCAATTACATATCCAAATACTATCCTTTCCCATTTACCTCTATGTTATTTTTAAGTGCCGAAAAATGTACCTTGACGATGTTTGGCGGAAAAATACTCGTATTATTTAAATTTTATTTAGGACGAAATCTACTTTTATTTTCTATACCTTTCCATTATTCGCGTTTAGGGCACGCAGGCTATGGAAAGTGGCCATAGCTTTTTGTACCACAGACTGACTGACTTACTCTATGCCTTACGGAAATCACAAGTTCATCGCCGCACTAACAAACATTTGCCATATGATTCTATCCCGAGCAAGACCAAGCCAGTTTTCATCACAAACACCTACTACTCAAAGATCCCTTGTAATATTATCCTCCCAACGTCGTCTCGGTCTTCCCAACGGTCTCTTCTCTTGTGGCTTTCCAACTTAGATGGAATATAATCTTAGTTTTTTTTCCTATCCCATGTACGTGGGTTACCCACCTAAAACATCGCGATTTCATTATTCTTACAGCATCGGGTGAATCGTAAAGTCCGTGGAGTTGTTCTTTACACAGTCTCCTCCATTCTAAAATCATCTCGTTTCGTCTCGGTTTGTACACCTTTCTCAAGGCCTTATTTTCAAACACTCTGCCGGTAATACTTTACGGTTGCGAAAGTTGGAGTACGGCCCTAGCAGATGAACATAAATTTTCTTGATTACCAGATAAGACCTTTGCGTATATCATTCCCTCCTTACATTATAGTTTAAACCTCTGGTGTTAGGGAGGATGTTTTGATAATATTTAATATTTTTATATGTCGTATATTTGATCTGCTAAAGTGTTAGTCAATCTTTCACCGATAGATGACATGTAAGTTTCTAATCCAGAATTTTGACAAGTGACTTCTCCAGTCTAAACGAATATAGTATTGTTGTAGCAAATAGTGTTGCCAAAATCAGTCTCCAACATTCGTGTGTAAGAAAACGCTACGTATAGCTTCATTACAAATGTGTAATAATTATTACGCAATTGCACGCCATAAATTCATCACACTAATTGCATGAAAGGACGATTGTTTCATATTTCAACAGTGCTTAAATCTTGAAAAAATAATTTTGAAATTTCTTTTGTATAAAATACAGAATTTAACTTGGGACAGTTTTCCCCGCAAAATGCGAAAGACATTCTGACTTTACGAAAGATTTTCATGGGATTTTTGCAAAAATGCTCAAGTATCAATGGGATAGGAAATATTCTCAAGGAGTAAGACAGCACAAAATGTTTCTTTGCATATTGAAATGATATTACGGGTATTTTAAGCACACCACATGAAGTGTTGTTTACTTCTTTTTCTCGGACAACAATTATTCAACAAAATGTGGTTCATCTTTTAAAACTTGGCCGAACAAAACTCAGGACAATGAGTTTCTCAGACACAGTAGAAGTTAAGAGGAAATGAAAGATCCTGTGCGTATTCGTCTGACTCGCACAATAGGTCATGCATCTGTAGCGAGCTCCTTATTTTAGGCTCCGATAACATTTGTCCTCGAATCTATAAAGGTGATTAGTATATAAATCCACTCTACCATATGCTTCAAGAGTAGAAAACAAACATTTCCAGGAATTTGGTATCGTAATTTGGCATATGGCACGTTCCAATCTGTATTGATAATATGCATTACACTGTATTACATTTAGTTTAGTTACGATGAAACGGTGGCTTATTATTATGAAGAAAGACAACTAGATATTGCAGGAACATCAAACGTTTGTAATCATCAGAAATTAAAAAAAAAAAAAAAAAAAAAAAACCGAGCGCCATTGTATAACACGTTGAAGTAAAATGGTTGTGAAAGAAATACAATGAAAATGTATTACTGGTGTGAACACTGAAGCGAAAAAAAATATTCACACCCAACTTTAAACAATTATTTAATTATGTTATAATTTAGTTATGGTTGTTTGTGTTCTATTGAAAGCAGCAGGTCTTTAAGACACGTTTAACCCTCTCGGGTGATTTATCCACATTTCTTCCAAATTCTCCTAACACCTTCTTTCTTTGCACCCTATAACTTCTAATATAAATAAAACTTCGTGAATAAAACGACATAGACAACGGTATAACATAGATACATTCTCAAAATTTTAATCTTACACACTATTAAACATTTTCAGAAACATTCCTAGAAAAAGTCAGGGAACTATAGCTGTATGAAATTACTTAATAAAAAATACCTTGATTAATAAACACCAGTCATCTGTTGGTTTTCAAGAATATTTTTCAGTTCCCAGGGGGAAATATAGAAGCCTGAAGTGAGATAAGAAACGTGTCGTTCAGTTAGCAGTTCATCGCCTTACTGACTGGACTAGGCTGCCAGTCATAAGCAAGCACTAAATCAAAACGTTATAGAGGGTCAGAAATTCGTTTCATGAATCTCAAAATATAAACGAAGTTACTTGCACGAGTAGCACAATGTTTCAATCACTTTTTAATTTGCCAATTAAAGATCGCAATCCCCATTCATTGAGAATATTTCTCATTTCTGCTCAAAATAGAAACAGGAAACACTCGTGCAAACATTACACTAGAACTGAAAACTGAGATTCCCCAATAACACAAAAGAGATATCTCGGTATTTTTTTTCCAGGATTGTTCTGAAACATTATTGAATTTGAAATATTAGTGGATATATCAAGAAACCTACTCATAAAATTTTTAACAGTGACAGAAGTAGTCATGAGTTACACATATGGCCGAAGTATGATGAATATAGACCTTGTTTACTATCCTTGATCAAACGGCAAGATAAATATAAATTCTGTAAAGCATATTTTACTCAAGACTTCTTTACGTGTTTCAAACGCATCAGTATAGTAATTTCTGATGTTAAGTAAACCATTCTCTGAATTTGCGAAGGAAAATTAAAGAATGATAAAAAAAAAAAACTTATTAACGAAATTTCGCAAAATAACTAGCATGTTTAAAATATAATTTTGAACCCTGAAATATTAGTAGAATACGAGTTAATCTGAATTAAATAAGTGCTCTGGACCTTGAAACACCCAACAGTAGATTCACTGTGTACTCGGAAGATAATAAATATTATATAATATATGAGAATGTAGGAAGCTCTTCGTTTATTTTCCCTCACTTTCAAATAAGTTGATTTAAGTGTTAGTTTTCTTTAAACGAAAACATTGTCTACGGTGACTGTTTTGATTAAAAAAAAAATATATTGGTTGCTGCCATGAGCGCGACTAGAATCCAAATAGTTACTATTGATAGTAAATATGCTACAACCAGAGGAGTAAACAGACTCTTTCAATTGATTATATCGTTCATCGGTTGGTCTTCGGTTCATCACTGGTTTAGATATATTGCCTTAGATAAGTAAGACTGATCAATCCACAATATAGCCCTACAAATAACAGCAAAGATAGACGTTCATTTGAATTACCTTTACTGTTATAATAATATTATTTTGTTATACATTAAATACTTAAAATTATACACTCAGTAAATATTTTTACAATAAATAATCTTACTCACTGACAAACGACATAACCAGGTTCAATTTGGAATAAATGACGTGGACCAAATCACGTACTCAAAGGTCGAATCGGACTATCTTGTGTCTTTCTGCAGGTGCGCGTTCACAATCTACTGATTCGTTTAAAAAAATGACATAAAGATTGATTCTATAAATCCGTCCCGGATTCATAACTCGAAAAGTATTTGTTTTAGAACCTTGAAATAAATTTTTTAAAAAATGTGATAGGATAAGCAAAATACTAAAATGCTGTGTTTTAGAAAAACAGTGGCGTACCGAGAATACGTAGAGGGGTCAGCTCTCAGTTTGTTAGGTCTTACTTCTAAACAACTTTTGTATGAAAATCGTTTCATTAACTCTGTCGTTTTAAACACAGTATAAACAGTTAAACACCCAGTTAAATGAACTCTCGTCTCTCTCTCTCTCTCTCACTCACTCTCTATTTGTCTCTTACTCACTATCTTGCTGTTACCACTTCATAAAGTACCAAATTAAGTCTTGTAATTCGTCAATATACTAATCCTGTAGTTTTCTTTACATAAACAGCAAAATATTTCTTTTCTATTCTAAATCAATTTTTTTGCAAACTAACTAGCAATTATTTTCGAGAGAATGATAATTCGTGACGCCAATTGCACAAACTTTTCTTCTCTTTACCATCAGTCATAAATTATATTGTTAGCTACATCATTACCAGCTTTTAAACCAATGTCTGTTTTCACTGGAAACGTAAAAAGAGGTAACTAACGCCCCCCACCACCACCAAAAGAAAATAATTATCTAGATTCGAAAATTACCAAAATATGAAAAAAAAAACATGGATTCAATTGAAAATAATTAATGCTCAGCAATGGTGTTTGCGTGACGTTTACAATTAAACCAAATGGGTGCTTCATTAACTTATCCAGCAGGCCTTTTAAAATGAACCCTGATTTCATTTGATCTGATCTTTTTTCCTTTTGTTTCCAGTAAAAGTACAAAAAAAAAAACCGATCTGCTGATGTTTTTGTCTATCCAACTGATAATAAACAACACAGGAAAAAGCAGAATAGTACATACACACATACAGAAAGGAAGAAAGAGAGATAGGAGATATGGAATTTAGTGGCGTGTGAAGTTAGGAAATTAACGAAAAAAGTTTACCAAAACAGGCGAAACGAGATACAGAAAAGGATGGGGGTGCTAAACAACATACTCTGTCTGATTTATACTTTTGGAACCCTGGACTAATCGAGATCAAACGGTATGGAAGTTGTTGTTCACGAGTGTGTTTTGTTTTTTTCCTGCTTCTGCTTCATGAGCCGTTGGTCATCGTAAATTCATCACAGCAGGAATCGACGATTACAGGTTGATTTCGGTGCTAATCTGACTATAACATGCAGCCCTTTAGATAAAACAATTGGCCCTATTGTTAGATCTGGATGAGTGATGTGCATTTTTTTTTACTTAGTCACACACGCGTTCAAATCACTTGAGCGTGTTTTAGTTTTTTCTCTCTCTCTCTCTCTCTTTAAATTGTTATTTATGTGAATTCTTCTATTGAAAACAAACGTTTTAATTACTCTGAACGCGTATACAAGATAAATAAACGTGCTTGGTCAATTCGAGAAAAACACATGTGTTTTATTCGTGGTGTAATTTAAATCTAGAAATTGTATTTCTTTTAGACTGTGACACCACCATGTGTACATTTATTATAAAAAGAACTTAAAATTCAAAACATCACCAAAGTATATTTTAACAGGAATTTTACTAAATTCTTGCTAGGCCCTGGGAAACTACTGAATCTCCGCACCTCCATTTTAGATTTTCGCCCTTTCCGAGCGGGTATCCCGTTTACAAGTAAATTATAATTCACAATATGCATGTACACTTACACGAAAAAATATTTGGAGAATTCTTTCGTTTATAGTCCAGACAGGTAGCTAAGCCCGATAGTATCCTTCAGAGGTGACGGGTTTAGAGTGTAGACGATATGTCCTCATATATTTTTATCGAATTTCCACTTGTTTTCACTTTAGAGTTACAAGAAGTTTGCTTAAGCCAAAGATTAATGACTACTACTGTCCAAATAATATTAAAGAAAGAAAACAAGGAGATAAACTGATTATAATTAATAGAGTTATCTCTAACATCGTTGATATCTTACGTAGCGACGGGATTGCCACCTAGTGGGCTGGCGTTCACAGCGTGCCACAAGGCGACAACACGAACTAATAATATCCTTCTCACAAGGAACTGTTTCTGCCTCGAACAGAAATGTTGATGCGTAATAATGATGTTTGTCCTATCGAGTGTGTTACGCTGAGATCAGACAGGACGATCATTCATATGTAAATTGATACTTTAGTGCTCAAACTGACCAATGATGGTTGGAATATTGTATGTAATGGTTTATTGCAGAAAACTGAAAACATACGTGGTAAGTATGAAAATATTTACATGTTAAAGTGAGAAGAGGCCCGCCAGTTTAGGCACCAATGTAACAACTCAATGAATGTCCTTTCTGATATCAGTGTATCACACTCTATCGGACAAACATGATTTCGTAATAGAACTTCTATTCGAGGCAGAAACTCTTCCTTCTGAATAAAACGGGAAATTTAGAAGAAAAAGTATCGATTTATTCAGCATCTTCTGATAATTTTTATTGATTTTTCATAATGTGATTCCTTTGGTGGTGCACCAACAGAAATATCTACGCGACTCGAATGTGGCCCGCGGGTTACCTATTAAGACGAGCAGACAGGCTGTAGCATATAGCCCTATTTAGTCTTTGAAGGAAAGTTGAGTGGAAAATGAAAATGCGAAGTTCCCGGAATTCCTCTTTTGAGTGAGACGACACACAGAGGAGTGTGTTTATTTACTCTCTTCTTCCGTTCCCTTTCTGAAAGAAAAAGTCTATTGTCTGTTATTTTTTTCTGCTTGTAACGCAGGATAGAT
>JAGDQP010024769.1:0-20436 GCA_022664845.1 Lepisma saccharinum
TGTTATGCAGTGTATACTTCCTGTCGTTCCATTTATTCTCTCTAACACAGTTCCACAATTGTTTGGGGGAAAGTTGTATTGTTATATCCAAAGGATATTCAGAAGAATTCTCGTCAGGTGGACCGTTTATGTAAGAGGGCACAAGACGCTTGCTTTTCTTGTTTAATGTGCCTGAAAAAGTAAATAACAATTATTAGAGTTTACGTATTAAGTAAATGCGAAATATTTAGAAACAATGCACGCCAAATAGACAATGAAAGAAAAATGCCATTACAGACAGGTGAACATAAACTGTATTTCTACTTGACTAATTAATTTTATGAAAATTATTGAAAGAGATTAAAAGAATATGTAGAAACACTATTTATGTTGGAATAAACTTTCGAGGGGTTGTTGAAAAGTTTCCGGCCAGCACGGAAGGAATGTTGATAGGCCAGTGGGAATAATAGATAATTACACATCTTCCCCCAAATGTCAATGCACTTCCTACAACGATCCTGCAACAAATTAAATCCTCGGTTAAAAAAAAAAAACTCTTTGCCCCGAAAGCAACTCTTCTTCAAGTCCAAATTCAATTTCCGAAATAGATAATAGTGACTAGGGGCAAGGTCGGGATAATAGGTGGATGATAAATCACTAGAGGGCCTAACTGTTGTAATTTCTACATTGTTCGATAAGCTTTGTGAAAGGGAGCGTTGTCTTGGAGGAAAATGATTCCCTTTCGCAGTATCCCACGTTGGTTTTCCCTGATGGCTGTATGCTATTTATCAAGTAGACTGTAGTAATATTCGGCGTTCATGTGGAAGCTTGCTGAAGGAACGTACTACCGGAATACTAAAAAACGCCACCAATTTTTATCTTTTATTTATATATTTTATTGTTATTATTAGAAATGACAGATTTTTCCATTCAAAGTTAATTTTCGTAAGTACCGGTATATCAGGATTTCCGTGTTGTATATGAATTCTATAATAAACAAATATATGTATTGGTGAAAATACGAATACTGTACGAAACATGGAGCTGTTTTTCTAGCTTGGAAACACTGATATTACACGGGTTGCTCCGTTTGTTTCTCCGTCCTATCGGAGGCAAAGTCCCGGCAGATACTTCACCAGTAAAGAAAGCACTGTAAGAGTAAAGAATGGTTCACGCAGGCGGTGAAATGCAAGATTTATCAGACCTACAACACAGTGAAATTGTAGATGCCAGGTTAGCGAGGGTATTTCATAAGGGAAATTGCTAAGATACTCAGTGTGTCACGAACAATAGTCTCGGAGGGCAATACTGAGTATAGAAAGTGTGGCATGACATCAGCTATAAAAATAGTTGGAGAATGCCGACGATGAGTAAAGAGACCACCAAATGCTAAAGTGGAGTGTGATGAAGAAACTCCAAACTACGGTGGCAAAATGAATTTCCATCATGCCAAATTTAGAGACCCTATTTGTACAAAAACTGCTCGCCGAGAACAGCTCAAAGCTAATATTCATGGTCGAGTGCCTTGTTGCACACGAGATGAGATTTAAGCTATCTCGTCTCGAAAATGTCTTGTCCAGAAAGTTCCTAGTCTAGGAAAGACAATTGTATAATACGGCAGTTCTGTCTCTTCTCGCTTTTTATCGAGTGGGAATTACTAAACCGTTAATCTCGGATACCTACGCGGAACTCCGCAAAAGATTGCGTAAAGTGCATATGACTTGGACACCTGAGTACGAAAGGACTATTTTCAGACAAATCACCGTTTACCTCATTCCCAACAAATGGTCGAGTATGTGTGTGGCGAACTCTCGAAGAAGCAGAGTAATACGTTCCAACTATCAAGCTTCGCAATCTGTCAAGCAGCCAAGCTTGATGGTTTGGGCTTCGATATCATGATTTACCAATCATCACCCTAACCTGATGATGTTACTGCTTGTAATTATCTTAACATTTTAGGTAATGTACACACTGTGGTCCAAAATTTGTTTCAAATTAAAGACACTATCTTCGCGAAGATATGGCGCCCATTCACAGAGCCGCACTAGTGTAAGCGTGTTTAATGAGTACTGCGTGAAAGTACAACTTCCCAACCCAGCTCAATCTCTAGACTTATTACCAAGACACCCTGGGTGGGCAGTTTTGGAGAAACGAGTGCGACTAGAATTCCTGCCTCCTGCATCATTGCAGCAATTAAAGCTGGAGAAATGGATTCAGGGCTTGTGTAAATCTATTTCGCGGAGGATAAAATCTATACTAAAGGCAAATGGTGGCCCAATGCCTTATAAATGATAGAAGAGCGTGGATCTCACAGTTGTTCGTATTTTTCTTCTGTATGAAAACTGTTAATAGAGAAAATGTTTTATGTGCGATATGTCACACGTTCGCAAGAAGTGTCCCAACTTAAAAAGTTTCAGTTTTAGTTTGTTGTTTTATTTTTGGCTCAAAAGCATTAGAGAACCATTCTCCTTTGACAAAATGCCACTAGTCTATCTCAATCGGTAACTGGTAGATAGCAGAAGTTTTGGATGGATTTTCCAGAAGCTTCTTAAGTAAAATATCACTTCTTTTTCTCCTGTAAAATTATATTTTTTTGTTTTGAGATACTATAATTTCGCTTTCCTCGCTTTTCGAGCTTCAAAGTCACAAATAATATCCAGAGTGTTATTTGTCATCGAAGGAGGTAGGATAAATTTTGGTAAACTTTATTTTATATGGGTCAGTCTAGTAACTTTTGACTTCGGTCTGTCACGATTACATCTAGTTAAAATCCACAAACTTCCATGCCCCTGCCGGGATTCGAACCCGCACAGCTATTGGAGGTAGGAAAAACGTTAATGACCTAATACACCGACAGCTATTGGAGTACTTGAAGTAAGTACTCTGGTTTTCACTCCCCACGAGAAAAGGGGCCGCGGTGGCTCAATTGGTAGAGTGCTCACCTCTGGTGCTAGGGGTAGTAGGATCGATTCCTGATGGTGCCATATGGGTTTTGCGGTGGACAAACGCGTGCGTGGGTTTTCCCGGGGCTCTCCCATTTCCTCCTACTCTCCCATTCCACTAATTAATTCCATCATCATTCATTCATCCGGCCTGAGCCAAAGTTACCTGAAAAGCTAAATAAAAAACATGAAAACGTATAAGTACTAGGAAAAACACGCAAGGTGCATGGAATTTCCTCATTTGACCCCACAAATATCAGCCTGCTAATATCGCTCGTGGTCGCTTACAGACAGATACATAGTTTAGGAATTTGTTTCTTTCGCCTTGTTCGTTCACGTAGGACAATGTGTTAATGAGTTTAGCAGAGCTAAAGTCGGGTCAGTTTTGGTGATCTGGTAACTCGACTGACCCGGTCTTCGCCCAAATATTCAGACTGACTTCATGATTCGGCCACCTGATGATCGAATATTGACTAACGCCTCAAACCACCAGTGTTGTCAACAGCTGACCGGAAAACACGCCACAGCAGCAGCAAAAAGGCGCTAGAATGGCTAAATAAAACGTTAAAGGTCGCTAAAAACGCGCCAAACAAATGAAGGGCGCAGAAATGATTCGTTTCGGCGTTATAGGCTGCCGAAAGCGTGGCAAAATGAACTGTAGAGCATTTTATTTCCATACAATTGACAATGAAACTGATACGCCATGGTACGATCAACGACTTCGAACCTACTCTATCCAAAATGCATGTTTCAAAACTGAGTAGTGGCTGCGCAAGTGATTCTCCAAAGAAAATAAGAGACTCTCAGAAATTTTCTGAAGCAAAGTGCTCACCGAAAGCTATTATGGAAAAGCGTTAAATTTGGTGCTAGGCGCTAATAGAAAAAAAAGACGTTAAAATATTATTTAAAGTGCTAGTTCTAGCAACAAAAGCGCTAAATTCGCATCACTGCAAACCACACGTTTACCTCAGTCGGTGATTATTTTTTGCACACCTCTCGGGCAGTGGCGTATTCACGATTCACAGCTTGGACTAATCAAAGTAATAAGTAGAAAGAGGTCACACATAGTATTGATGATGATGAGGAGGAGGAGGGGGAGGATAGGTGTTCTTGGGCTCCCTTTCACATAAGTTAATATTACTTGTGCACAGAGGGGCCCTAGTCTTTGCGGGGCCCTGGGCAATGACTTCAGGAGGCCTCACGAAATCGCAGTAGCCAAATCCCCAATTTGCGTGTTTTTTTTTTTTTTTAAACTGTTATAAATGTATTCTCACTGTTTGATTTGACAAGGCTTAGAGGGAATAACAGCTATTAGCTGAACCTCGCATGCTGAAATAAAGGAAATTAAAAATGCAATATCGTATAATGAGGAATCCGAAAATTGCCTCTCACTGAATAAACAAGTACACCTTTAGAATAGTAAGGTATGTATTGTCAATTTGCTCTTCTTGTCGCTGAAATCTTCAATCAAATCACTATAATCTACAGTATATGGAACGTCGTTTTCTATAGTTCGAAGAGCGAGAACTGACAGCCGGTCTTAAGTGTTGATGAACCTCAGCTTAGAAAAGCTTCTCTCAGCAAACGCAAAAATAACGGTAATCATGGTTTATTATTCTCAGTGGAATAAAATTGTTCGGGTAGATTTCACACAGTCTGTTTTTTTTTTACTATGCACTTATTTTCACACACAAAAAAAGCAAAAATTCGGAGAGCTCCTAAAACGTGACATCTACTCAATCAACTATGATCACCTTACTATCAACTACAGTATTTTAAGTAAGCAGCGCGGGGTCTCTCTGGGCGCAGGGCCCTGGGCAGTTGTCCAGTTAGCCCGTACCTAAGGCCGCCACTGCTTGTGCAGACCAAAATATCTGTTCACAAGCTTAGACTGCGGTGGTAGCCTAGATTGTACACAAGATACGCTCCTGCCCTCGGCGTATTTTTCTCTCTTTCTGAGGAATATGAGACTATTTTCATGTGTCATTACTCATTCCTACCGCAACAGCACAGAATATCATATCAATAACGAGGATATAGATTATGGTTGGCCCAGTCTTGGGCCGACATTGGCCAGAAAGCCTGAGCTGCTCGGGTATTGTTAGAAACTTTCTGGCGTTGAATTTTTCGTGCCCTGGGGGAAAAAAACTGCCACCCTCACACACACGCACGCACACACACAAAACGCTGTTCAAACGTAACAGCGTACAATAAATAAAGAATAAAACCTCTACCTTGCTTTCCGGTTTAAGCCGGGTCCGATGCACAGACCCGGTGACCCGTTTCAGCGCTAGAGTTTAGGATATATCTTTTCGTCGTAACCTACGTTCTTATAACGTTGAGCCTCGATCGAAGATGACAACTAACATAGAAGTAACCTAAAGTTGAGATATCCCACTTTTTCAATGAGGCACTTTTTTTTTTTACATGCTTTACATTAAATTTGCTCAGCAATCAAGTTTCATCTCAGGTACAAATCTTGGAATTAATTTTTAACTCACTTTCCATCATCCGATTTCTTTGAAATTTTGAAAACTTGCTTGCTTTCGATCACAATACAATATTCAATCATCACAAAGAACGATAGTTCTTCGAGTGACGCTAAGCAACGAGTCTGTTAGCGGCACTCACATATATGCAGCTAATTTCGCATCTAGCAAACTATAAGCCCGATTTTAATGTTTGAAGTTGCATTTGAAAACCCTTTGCCATACTAATACACAGAAAAAAAAATGGATCGGTAGGACCTCCCTGGGACCCCTACGGCGGTTTGAAAAAACAACAACACAATTTCACATTTCTAGTGATTGCACTTACCACAGACCACATAGGCGGCCGAAGCTTACGGAATCGTAATCTACGCTTCAATACCTTTCAAACGGTGTATCACACGTCAAAATCGGTGAAGGAGTTCAAGAGTTATGACCTTTCTAGCCCAATCACAGAATTTTCACAAATTATAGAAAAGGGCCTCCGTCATTCTGTCTGTCTTTTTGTCTTAGCCTAAAGCCCCTCGTACACGATTCAATAAAGCTTAAACAAGAGCGTTGAACAAGCAATTGGATGAAAATGACGTCACGAGTCAGATACTCCACACAGGAAATCTCTTGAATTCAAGTCTTCTCATCCAATTCGTCCTATTTAGAACCTGTCCTATTTTTATTGAATTCAACGCAGTGATCTACCAATCACATCGCTGGTGACTTGAACACGTGACAACTGTGCTTCCGGAATGCTAAAAATTAAAATGCGAACATGGAGCAGGGAATTTTTAAGCCCTTGTTTTTATGATGCCAAATAAAGATATTATCAGAAAATAAAAAATAATAAGTAAATAAATAAAGTATCGCTACAAGAAATTCCATCGCATCTTGTTGAGGTAAAGTGTACCTGATGTTTCTTCTGTAGGTTTTGTACAATCACTATTGCAATAGAAATTGATACAGAGGGTTTACTATAATGCCTAATAAAGTTTGTATTGTATTTAGAAGCAGTAGAATATTAATATTTAAAGTACCACTGAGTTGCTCATAATTTATGTGGAAAGGTCGAGTTTTTATTTACTGTATTTAGGAAGTTCAAAGCTGCTAAACATAGAAGTATCTGGGTACACTTTACTATACGGCAAAAAACAATGTAATCTTTTCCAACGTATGTAAAGGGTTGTAACTTAAAATATAACAAAGTTTCGAGTCATGGAAGTATTAAATTAGAGTGAAATAGCGAAAAGTACTTGGAACTACTTGGCTGCTTCCACATTGGTGAGCAAGCATTAAACCGTGCATGAAATAGCGAAAAGTAGTTGGAACTACTTGGCTGCTTCCACATTGGTGAGCGAGCACATTAATTTGTGTATGAAATAGCGAAACGTACTTGGAACTACTTGGCTGGTTCCACGTTGGTGAGCGAGCACATTAATTTGTGTATGAAATAGCGAAAAGTAGTTGGAACTACTTGGCTGCTTCCACGTTGGTGAGCGAGCACATTAATTTGTGTATGAAATAGCGAAAAGTAGTTGGAACTATTTGGCTGCTTCCACGTTGGTGAGCGAGCACATTAATTTGTGTATGAAATAGCGAAAAGTACTTGAAACTACTTGGCTGCTTCCACGTTCGTGAGCGAGCACATTAATTTGTGTATGAAATAGCGAAAAGTACTTGGAACTACTTGGCTGCTTCCACGTTGGTGAGCGAGCACATTAATTTGTGTATGAAATAGCGAAAAGTAGTTGGAACTACTTGGCTGCTTCCACGTTGATGAGCGAGCACATTAAACAATGCACCGTATATAATAAAAGATCTAACCTTCTTTAACCCGCCTTTGCTTAGTCAACATTGTGGCCATGATTTTTGTAGCAAATAATGTGTCATTCATAATACGACGCAATGCTATTAATATTCCGTCGCATCCCTACAATCTGCATGTATTAATAACGCAAATAAATCTATTCCTACACGAAGTGTCACGATTCGTGTGCCTCCACATGGCTCTATCTTGATCTACTGGAGTGCGTATGTAACGAAATAATAATAAAATATGCATTTTCACTTTGGATTGTTAGTTGTCGTTAGATGTTTATAGAAGTGCGTGTAACTGGAAATAAATAAAAACTTATAAGAATTGAAAAGAGTTTTGAATAAAGCAATAAAAAGTCGATGTTCGAGGCATCACCAACTACGGAATCGCAGCCGTTAATCGGGTTATTATTTGATTAAAAGCTTCGCATATCATGTTTAACATTCACTCCATGTTCCCGCTTTCAACGCAGAAAGAGCAAATCGACTCATGTGCTTTTGGCTCCTTCAACTTCCGCTTAACTTATCGAATCGTGTACGAGCACCATCCAAGCACTTTCAACATTACTTGGATACAACCCTTTGATTATTCCAGTTGGATCGTGTACGCACTCATCCAACTGCTTGTTCAAGAATTTGATTCAATGTTTATTGAATCGTGTACGAGGAGTTTAAAGTGGTTGGTGCCCGGGGGTTTGGAGGTCAATTGCTGGTTCCAACAATTTGAAGTTAAATCGAAGCTTATTTTGTTGATAGGAGTTACCGTTTTCAAGATACGGCCCAAAATCGGCCTTCTATGCACTTTTTTTTAATAGGCAGCAACTTTACAAAATATGTTATATCAGTCTAAAGAACTCTTCGGGTAAAGAGAAGAGTGACGCAAGAATTCTACTCACGAAAGAAGTGATATCCATTTTGCGAGTTACTTTCTTTGTGTCACTAAAGCGGAAGGATACCAAATCTCCTAATTTTATTACAAAGGAAACACGTCCGCCATAGTGACACAAAGATAGTAACTCGCAAAAAGGATATTACTTCTTTTGTGAGTAGAATGCTTGCGTCACTCTTGTCTTTACCCCGAAGTGTTTTTTATACTGATTAGATATAGGACAGAATAATCCAGTTAACTGTAATTAATAAATTTAAATAATAATATAATAATTTAGATAATAATAATAATTTAGATAATAATTCGAAAATTATCCTTAATTACACGCAATGCCGCAACTATTATGTGAAATTTGGGTTGCCTCTCTCGCAGGGAGTTTATTATTCATCCATTATACATTAAAAAAATTGAAAAAGATTTTTTTAAAAACACATTTTATTAAAATGGACTAAAAAGTAAAAAAAATAATAAATTGAATTAATCTTATGAATCGGAAAATAAAAGCGTGGGTGCTCTTGCTTACATTATCATAAAATGATAATATCTAAAAGCACCCACGCTTTTATTTTATGATTCATAAGATTAATTCAATTTATTATTTTTTACTTTTTAGTCCATCTTAATAAAGCGTGTTTTTCTAAAATCCTTTTTATTTATTTTTTTTTTGTGTGTGTGTTCAGCACCATACGTAAAAATAAACTATAATGACCGTATTTCATGTTATATTTTAAAATTGTATCAAACGTTTGAGCGAGAAAAAGGAGAAGAAACATACCTCCAACGGAAATGCAGCGTCCTTCATTAAATTTGAAACACAATCCATGATGACAATGCTCTATTCTGTCCGATGGAACGCCCTCCAGACAAGACTTGAAGAAGATCACTTCCGCTGGCCGTATCGCTTCATCGTATTCATCTCCAATATCTCCCGATGATGACGGTGGTAAGAAATCATTACAAATGCAGTCAAGAAGATTACTATCAGAATCAGGAAATTGTGGAACCCTGACCATCGTTTCAAGAGGGTTAGGAGGATGCATGCCTGGGACTACAGAGTTTCTGACCATCTTCGAGGCAATTTTGGACATCCTATATGAAAAACAATTATTACAAATTTTAATTAATATAAAAAGCTTTACACTGCAAAGAATATTTTCCATTATGAAAAAACAACAAAAAGTGGGACTTGAAAAAACATTAGTAAGAATAACGAAGACACCAATAGAGGCGTTAACAGTAGTGCCACTGAGTGTCAACAACAAGAAACCATTTTTGTTACGATCTAACGGGATATCTCAGATCAGTTCCGTATGATGTTTCAGAAAGTCCAAGATTTCTTTAAGAAACATAGGTTGGACTTTCGACACCCATATTTCCAATGGGTTTTGTTCATTTTCATCATTTCGACGCCTGCAGATCTCCACTAAAACCAACTTTACATAAGAGAAAGGGAAATATTTCCTACATTACTACTCTTCCATTAAAAAAAAAAAAACTGAATGGCATTTGCATGATAGTAAACTTGTTGACAAGTGCTTTAATACGCTACAGTAACATGCTCCAAAAACTGTCCGTTTGACAGTTATTGTCATCTTGTCCATGGAGTTACGACAATTGTGCACAATATTTTTTTTTTCTGAAGATACAACAAAGTGGTAACAAAAATGACAATTAATTATGAAATTTAATGCTGTAAACAGAACAGAGGTTTAAAACTAATAGTAAAGCTTTTTACAGAAAGGAAAAATCTGGATGACGGATCTAGGACCTCCAGCTTTTCGAGCCAGTGCTATAGTACCCACCTGGAACCCAGAATTTTTGTTTCTGTAAAAATGTCATTACTACAAAAGAAAATTATATTATCTGCAAAATTTGCAGACAGGGTACATTAAATAAATTTGACTATTAAATAAACTATTTTACAAGGTAATATTTATTTCTGATTTTCACAATAAAACAACTGCTTCAGACCTTCAAAAAAAAATATTATTTTAATGAAAGGATCTGTCCACATCCGGCATGTTTTTCAACATCCTTCTCATGTCTTTCTTCTTTCTCATTGATAATGGAGCTGCTTTCGGGTATAGTTTCACTCTTTATGGATAGTTTCTCTATTGAATTTGAATTGAATTCATTTTTATGGCCTTTGGGCGCCTTTGGCTCATGCCTGGATTGAGAGGGTGAAAGGATATAGAAAGATAGCTGGTCAGGGCCTACATTTTGAAGGTAACGTCCTAGCATTTGCCTGGTGTGACTGAGGAAGAACTCTGCAAAATCCTCAGTCAGGATAGTCGACCGGCCCTGTGCGCGAACGCGGGACCTCCCGAAGGCTAAATCCGCTCTCTACCACTGAACCACGACAGCTCGGTATTGTCTTCAATATTCATAATAATAGCCAAAATAACTTTAGATTAAAACATACTTTTTTAGTTATTAACTATTTACTATTTATTGTTAGAATTAAGTACTTACCCTAAAAATAGCATTTCATTAGACATAACATCATCACTGTATCAGAGCTGAAATAGGGTCACTTTTTGTAACCCACTGACAAGGCCTGACACGAACAAGGGTGACCCGTTGACCAGGTCCGAAATTTGACCTGACTGACCCGGTCTGGGAAATATAATTAACTGGAAATTTCGGAGTCGTATTTTTTTGTGCTCTGTGGGGTAACAACTTCGGTCCTGCTAAATTTCGAAGTCCAGTGGCGTAGGTAAGGGGGGGATATGGGGGTTATATCACCCCCACCCCCCTTGACTCCAACTTTATGAACTTGGAAGGAGAGTGTTTCCACAAGAAAAGAATGAAGTTACGTTTGGAAACATATAACTGTTAGTTAAAATATAAAATTGTTTGTAAGGGCGCTAACAGCACTATAGCTTACGACCGTTCCGGTATAATTGTAAGTTTATTCATAAACAGACAAGGGTCGTATTGTACATTCTGCGTTGTAGTTTCACATTTAGGTAGATGTGGTGAATAACCATTAGAACAGCCAGTAAAATAAAAATTATTTAGCAATAATATCGATAGCGGCGGTAAAAAAAAAGACGTTTTCTAGACATTAATGAAGAATGTAGTAGTAATTCCTGTACTGATAGTCCCAACGAAGGTAGAACGGAGAAAAATTTGAATATAAAACATTAAAAATATTTGGTTGAGGCAGTTATTTTCTACGTAGAGAAATAGCTTTAACAGACGTTCTCGTTACGCTACATATGAATTATAAATTAAAATTACACACATTGGAAAGTTTCCGTTGTAAGATGTAATGTTATCTTTCAGATCATAAGGGAAAAGAGAGACTTTTGTTAAACTTTTTTCTTGGGATATGTTAGTAACTTTTGACTTCGACCTGTCACGATTATATGAGGGCAACGATTGTTAAATTTCAGAAACATCCATGCCCCAGAAGAAATTTGAAAATGGCTCATATTCAATCCACTACTGGATGAGGCCTCTCCCGGAGGGAGGAGTTGGAGTACTGCCCCCACGCTGACCAGATGTGTTGGGAGAGGAGAGCCAAAGCCGCACCCTTGCAGACGCTGGCCTAATGTCTCAGACCACACGACTACCTCGGTCGGCTATAAGGGGATACGAATCTAACCATTCAAATCAATTATTGAAATTTTGCGATCAAGTTTCAATTTAGGATTTTTTGCCTGACCAGATGCAGCTGAATGATTTTCTGCATTAGCGGATGAAACTCTTAATATCGCCTACATGGGAAAACTTTGTTGTTAACTACGTCAATGATGAGTATGATTTCTTAAAAAGCAGTTTATGTATAGACTCAGTAACAATCTGGCAGATCTTCCCCCTAACGTGGTGTTGACCGGAAAATTTTGAAGAAACAATGTCCGCATTTACCGAAAACGATTTGTCAGCTCTGATACATTGTGATGTTAATTCTCAGATCTTATTTTATTAAGAATATGATGGAAGTAGCAGTTTGCTGGGAAATTAAAAAAATCAAGACAGTACCCTTCTGCAGTTGTGCAGCACACTCACTCAATGTAGGAGTATTTAAGACCAACCGTATTCAACTGATACTGAATTATTTA
This sequence comes from Lepisma saccharinum, assembly GCA_022664845.1. Taxonomy (NCBI): domain Eukaryota; kingdom Metazoa; phylum Arthropoda; class Insecta; order Zygentoma; family Lepismatidae; genus Lepisma; species Lepisma saccharinum. The sequence continues at coordinate 12,173 of JAGDQP010024769.1, forward strand.
GGATCAATTGGAACACTTATATTTTATGTCCGCTTACGGAAAGCGGATTTTTATGGGATTATGGAGAGTGCAAATGTTTCACCTATAGCATAAAAAATTATGTAGTATGAAAAGACCGATACAAAAGTATAATGCCAGCCATGATTTTACATAATTAACCGAATTTATGTTATCCAAATTGCATTATTGAACAATTCACAACCTCACATTGAAGGCAGGTAATAAATTTAAAGCATTTATAATTTATTCCTATTCGTTATTTTTATTTGATTAAAGTAGAAGTTTTACTACGATTAACCATTGTACTTATTCTTACAAAAGGAACACCTTTAGCTTCACTTAGCAAAACCTGTGACAGTGAATATTGCCAAAGATGCTGTAATAAAGTTTGAAAGAGCTAAAGCAAATCGCCTGAAGGAAAACAAAGCAAGTAGCAGTATATTTGAGTTTCGAATAATGTATGAAAATATTTACAAAAATCCACAAAATGAAGTCTAATTACAGTATAAGACATACTCTTTCACGCATGGATCCCGATTTTTTTCTTAGGGGTTTTCACGGATTTGGGGGAAGTTCAGAGAAGATCTGGATATGAATACAGCGTCTTTTAAAATTACACCGACAAACTTCTGGAAGTGATTCCTCACATCAAAACAAGACGAAAGTTCCCCAGACAAATTTTCGAAATGTGCTTAGTTTCGAAGCTTAAAGGTCCCGAAAGCGTGCGAAGATGAATTTCAGAGCTTCATATTTTTAACACCACAAAACGTAGAGCTGAAGTGGCATGGTTCCGTCAAAGACTAAATCTGCGCTATCCCAAAATGTATCTTTCAAAATTCTACAATGGGCGCTCAAGGGATTCCCCAAAGGAATTAGAAGATTCCCAGAAATTCTCTAAAGAAAAAATGGGTCGAAATGAGCCTGGTTTTCACCAGGAAACAATAATTCGTTTGCGCCAAATCGATATCTCAAGTAGATTCCATACACCGAACGATTTTTTAAAATGCTTCGTTGTATAACAAGCAGGAGGAAGAATTGCATAATTTCATCGAATGTTTTATTAATTTGTTATCAAAGAGATCGAATATCATTGTCCAATTGGATGCTGGGGATGACGTATGCTGCCCTTATGCGGGAAGTCTCTTAACTCATGCTCATTTCGACCTACCTCTACTTCAGAAATATTCCGGAATCCCCTACTTTCTTTGGGGAATCCCTTGCGCGCCCATTGCGGCATTTAGAAATATACCTTTTCAAATAGAGTAGGCTTAAAGTCGCATCAGCTCTACAGTTCGTGGTGTTATAAATATGAAATTCTAAGAATCATTTTCCCACGCTTTCGACTCCCTGCAGCTCCGAAACTATGAACATTTTGCAAATTTTCATATTGAAATTGAAATGTATTTAACTTTTGTACATTACAAGTTTACATAACATTTCGACTCACAGAAGCCTCAGCTTGTGGTGAGTCTTATTCTCGAATTATCATTAGTTTATTGTTGCCTGGTTACCCATAACAAATTATTTACACAATATTACTTCTACATCATTGTCATCTAGACTTTAGACTTTGACACACTAATTGCGAATTTTGAAAGCGAAACTAATAAAAGTGCAATGCAAGCATATCAGATTTCGAAGCTTTTAAAAAGTGTTTTAGATTTTGTACAATATGCACCCACATCTACGCCAAAGGCTATATTTTGTACTCTGAAACGAATAATTACGTATATCTTTGAAAAATTCAAACTTTCAAATGTGGCTGAACGGATTGGTAGTTTTACAAGAGAAAACTGTCATCAAAGTGAGCGTATAAGCATTAGTAAATGTTGGCCGCGAAGCTCTTCGTTCTTGACAAAATCCCACCTGATGTTTCAAATATGGCTAAATTTGTATTAGATGGCTGAACTAAGCAAACTATACGGATATAATATATTCATGCATTTAATACTGTAATTGTACTGTTCTAAAATTATAGAAAAATAAAGCCCCGAAATATATTTTGTGTAAGAAATTTGTTGTGTTTGGTTGCATAACTGCCAAGGATATGATTTTCTATATATCCCCTCTCCGTTGAGAAATTCGTATCTACGCTACTGGCTGGAACCTTAGTCTGTACAAAATTTAAGTAGCATAAAGCTCAGGACTTCTCAGTTTGTACAGCAAAAATGTTTCATCTGCATTATCTCGATAAATTTTAAGTATGTGATTGGCACTTACGAGAGAACATTCCCAGCTCATTAGCCGATTTTTACATGATTTTTTTTCTCTCTAGGTTTTATTCTGTAATGCACGAAAATAACCCTACCTTTTTGAAACTTTTGAACAGGAACTTTTTGAAATATCAATTTGTACCTATTTGTACATTGTAAAGAATAGGTATGGCGACACTTGTCGTCATAAAACCGCTGCGGGAATATGATCAAACCTTTGGGTAATGGCAATAGGTTAAGGCTTACATCTGGCGGTGGTATGAGAATCCCCAGCAACGAATCCAGCATCCCTGCACCACAGTTAAACACGGTGTTACCCTGTACACATGAGGATTTTTAAAAACGATAGGTTTTGTTTGCCCACCAAAATTGCCAACAAATTGAGCGCATGTCGTAGGACGCCAAATTGTAAATTCTAGAATTTCTATCTCCTAAACAAGTAACAGTAGGTGTAAAGTGTCTTCATATTTGAATTTCTGGATACAAGCTAGCCTAAAATGATATGTCACATGACCCTCTTCCTATTTAAAATTCTAGAGCCGAATCCAAGATGGCGACTTTCAAGATGGTGACCATAATTCTCATACCACCGCCAGATGTAGTACCTTTCACCTATTGCCACTTCCCAAAGGTTGGATCATATTCCCGCAGTGGTTTTATCACAAGTATCTTCATACTTATTCTTTACAATGTACAAATAAGCACAAATCGATATTTCAAAAAAAAAATCCTATTCAAAATGTTCAAAAAGTACGGTCTATTTGATATCCTTAGCGTGCATTACAGGTTAAAACCTAGTGAGAAAAAAATATTTCATGTAAATATCGGCTAATCAGTTGGGAATGTTCTCTCGTTAGTAACAGTATCTCCAGAGTGACAATAATCAGTGAACAATAATCTAGTTTCTTTTTATATGGCGACATGGAAGGTAGAAGGGATACAAGCACTTCTTTCCACCTACCAGTCTATAAATAGGAAGTTTGACTTAGAAGAAGTAATAGAGTTTGCTGAATGAAGCCCAAGCAAGAAGAAAGGAATATTAAGGTATGAAAAGTTTTAATATTTTCTGAAAGGGTGTAATTCTAGTAGGATGAGCCCTTATTGTTACAAAAACATGTTTTTATTGTACGTTTGATTGACTCAGTCTAGGGGGTAATACCCCCCAGTCACCCCTCTGAAAGAAACAGTTTTAAAATATGTAAGGATGTCAGAAATCGAAAGAGGCCCATCATGACAGTTTGCAAGATACTTCCAAGCCACTGTGCATATCCATCTTTTTATTCTCACAAGCAGAGGCGGCGTTAGGTGAGCGCGGGGCCTAGGGCAATAATGACCCCGCGGGCCCAAAGTACAAGTAAAAGTCGCTGAGCGCCGAAATGTTACATCTAAAGTCGATAAAGCAGGAAGCAACTTCCCCCTAAATGCTTCCTCTCACTTCTTCCTTTCATTCCTAACCCTAAATTTATTACTAAATATTATCTTTTTTAATGAACAACGGTTTCTTATGAAAAAAAAAAATCCGACATAATTTATTTAAAGAAAGTACAATATATTTTAAAAACTGCATTGCTAATTACAAGTGCTTCTTTATTCATTTCCATTTCACATTACATTTCGCATGGAAACTATACAAACTAGTTTATTTGTAAACTTTTTTTTACAAATCAACTTTTATATAATTGAGTAAGAAAAATATCAACTCGCAACGCGGGGCCTCCCTAAGCCACCCCCAAACGCCGCCTCTGCTCACAAGAACGGCAACAGTTCGCGCAGGCAGTCTGTTTTGTTTTTAGTTTTGATTGTTAGTTCCCATGAGAAACTGCGATCAGCTGAAACGCGCGCCCACACAAGAACGAAGTCTTTTCAGTTGATTTCAATAACGTGTGTTTCATTGTTGAACAAATTATTGTTATTAAATCGTAATTAAGTACTGTTTTGCATTCTGCAGACTTGATTATGGAAGAGTTAGAACACAATCCCATCGTTTTCGCATTTTTTCTACAAATATCCCGAAATCCCTTTTCAGTTGAAAACACCCTAAGCCTAGGGATAATGAATCCCTGAACCTGACAAGACTCATTCTGCTTTAACACACTTTCCTTTTGCTGAGTGTAAATTGCTTGGAGATATTATTTATATAGCAAAACATATGCGAGACAATAGCTGATCCTCATTCAGGAGGTCCTGGGTTCGATCACAGCGGCCGAACATCATGACTGAGGTTTCTCCAAGGTGTTTTCTCAGTAACACCAGGCAAATGTCGGGATGGCACCTTCAACATAGGCCCTGGCCAACACCTTTCCGAATCCTTTTCCCTCCCCTATCCCGACCTAAACCTCTGATGCCTGACCATAAATAAAAATTGAATTCAATTCAGTACCTGATTCAGAGAGGGGCCGCGTGCCCGCTCTTCAAGGAAAACTATTTTATTTTTATAGTATTATTTCAACAATTTGTCTAAGAAAAAGCTTCTATTTGTTTCTGGATAAATCTATAATTTATCAAGAAATATCCATATTTGGGGATACCGGTGTCATATTAGATGGTAAAACAGCAATATAAGAGGAATATGTATGATTACCGGTAATTTATAGTGAACAAAAAATTCACTTGCGTGGAAATAATTAAGAATGTTCCTGTTCGGCGCCCCCCATCATGAAAATTCTGGATTTGTTAGTGTTACGAGATCTGACCTTTGAATCTTATTTCAAATATTTGCATAAAAGACTTTTATGTTTTTAAAAAATAATAAAAAAATATTTTTAGAAACACTTTTCTTAAACAATTCGTGCTGAAAAATAATAAAAAAGAAGTGTTTATGCATGACTAAAAAGAAAAGCAAGGGCGCTCTCTCATATACAGTCACTTTATAAATTCTTTAATTGACACGTCTCATGCTTTGCTTTTTAGTCATGCGTAAACAAAATTATTTTTTTAACGTTTTAGTACGAACTGTTTAAGAAAATAATGTTTTTAATTTTTTTAAATTATTTTTAGTTATTTCGGTGTTCAGATAGTTTTTCTAAAATTAATAATCTGCTACTCAAATTCTAAAGTGTTTTCCAACTAGTCAAACGCAAAATCGTTGCGGACTATTATTTATTTTAGGATAAAGAAGTTCATATTTATATAAACATGATTTTAAAATATATACATGTATAGAAATATATGAAAGTAACAGTGGATTTCTATTGTCATCCGACTTACGTCGCTGTGCAAAATGTTATGATTGTATGACGTCGAGAAATGAGTTAAATTAACGTTGCAGGATTTGAGGACGCGATGAATCATTCTGAATTAAACTAAAGTATATAATAAAAGAAGAAACTAATACCTGTACTTTGGTTTCCTTAGCGCTTCTCACAAGAAAAACTTGCCCAAACGTACGACCAACACTTGCTTCCTCCTCATGCTTCTTCTGCTTTCGCATACTGTGAATAGAAAGCAAACAAGACAGGCTACAGTAGGGCCGCCAGCTGCTCCGATTCTGTTGGTACCGTCTCGAATTTCGGTCGATAAACCACGTCTTGATGCAACATTCGTCGGGACGCAGTCGCAGATTGTTCCGACTTCCTATCTTTACTATCCAGAATTGAAGCACAGTTTATTGCTTTATATTGCCCAATCTAAGGTTCGCGGACCACTAGGGGTCTGGAAGACAAATATGAGAGACACACACACACACAGTAGGAAAAAATATATAGCATTTTTGTTTAAAATGATCGAATAAATAATGGCGAGCTAATTGGTGTAATAAAAGATGTTCGACCAAGAAGAAACTATCCCATCGGGAATAGACCCTGAGAATTTATCATTATCAGTATTCCACATTTCTTTTAAGGATAATCTAATGCAACGATCTCCAAGAAAAGATGGCAGCACTATCTCCGTATGTCTAATGTATTCTTATCGTTGCACGAAATTTCCTTGCTGCTCCTACAAATTCAAGCCTAGAGAGTTCAAACTTTCAGGGAAGAAAAGTTCATAACCAATTCAAGAGCATGATCGATACCGATTTTTTTATTTTTATTTCCTTTCATTGTTGTTGTGAATATCGAAACCTACAACAATGAAGCTCTTTCAATAACGAACAAAAAATAAAATTAAAAATCGTCATCGATCATGCTCTTGAATTGGTTATGAACTTTCTTCCCTGAAAGTTTGAACTCTCTAGGCTTGAATTTGTAGGAGTAGCAACGAAATTTTGTGTTACAGTGAAAATACATTAGACATATATGGAGGTAGTGCTGCCATCTTTTGTTCGAGGTTGTTCCTTTAGATTGTCCTCAACTCTTTTCACTCTTGACAGCGAGAACGAGTATGTTCAGTCTCTGACGTAGTCTACCTGTTTGTAAAATACTTTGAAACGATGCAAATTTGCTTTGAGTGAGAAGAAAAGGAAAGAGGGACTGAGTAATTCTTGTTCGGTATTCTTTCAATTGTGAGAAATCTTTTAAAGTGACCTTCTTTCCTGAAGACCAAAGAAAGCGAAACACTTTGCAACATCACACAACAAATAAATAAATAAATACGACACTGATCATAAGGGAATCGCTGATTTCACAACAGTTTTTGTCCCCAAGATGGCGAACAGGCTGTAAAATCATCAGTACGAGAAATTAAACACTATTTCATATGTGAACGAATATGACTGATTTGGATTGGAATAGCATTTTTGCTAATGTAATTTGTAACCTCCTAAAAAGAACAATGTTAGCACAGTGTTTTGGATAATGCTGGATGTTGATAGCACCGAATTATAGCCAGTGAATATTTATTTCACTTTGCCATTAGACGAAAGTACGGGCATTTCTGATAAACCAAATTTATTGTTTTTGTCAGATATGAACACAGCAGTATGATTTTGTTCTTGAATATTTAATGGTTGAAAATCACATATAATGATCTCGATGTGTTGGTATTAACACAGACGGTGCTCGAGCAATGACTGGTAAACATAAAGGACTGATTGTGTGCATCCAATCCGCTGCTCTGTTAGTGAAATGGACTTATTACAGCATCCACAGAGAAGCATGTGCCTCACGTGATATGCCGTACAGAATGAAAAGTGTTCTAGAAGATTCAGAGAAAATTGTGAATTATATCAAGCCTCGTTCGTCATTTTAACTCTTGGTTATTCAGTGTACTATGCAATGAAATGGGGAGTGACAATCAGCACCTCCTGCTACATTCCTAATTTCGATGGTTAGACCTAACTTCCGGGAGAGTCCTGACCAGTTCTTTCAAGCTCCGCGATGAAGTGAGGTTATTTGTTTTAGACTCCAAATTTGAATTGAGTTCCCGTCTGGACGATTTCAATTGACTCTCAATTCTAATGTACGCGTAGGGTACTTTCAACTTTTTAAACTCCCTGAATGCAAACCTTCAAGGCAAAAGTGTTACGATATTTACAGTTCAAGATGAGTTTGAAGCGACGACCAAGAAACTAAATGATTAATCCTTTCGCCTAGATAGAAAAGAGCACGATTCTTTCTCTTCGTTTAGTGATTTCTTGTCAACAGCTGAAGAAGATCTTCCTTCTGATTTTGGTATGAACATGAAACAACATTTAGAAACCATAGAAAACTCAGAATATTTCCCGCTAAGCAACGAAAAAATCCCTTTCCTGGAGATGAAAAAGTTGCCAAACGATGAAGAGGATCAGTTGTTGGAGCTTTCACAGTGATTATGTTATAAAAATGAAGTATTCATCCTCCATACTGGCTGATTTCTGGTTGTATGTGCGATCAGTGTATCCTGAAATTTCCAGAAGGGCGCTACGATGCTTAATGCTACATACATTTGTGAATCAATGTTTTCTGCTCTTTCTTATCTTGAAGAATAAGAACTGGAATAGATTTGATGCTAAGGCAGATCTTCGCTTCAAAGTGTCTTCGTTTGATCCTGACATTTTCTCAAGTTAGCGGCTGAGAGACACCAACATTGAATGAAGTTGTGAATCACGCCAACTTGCTTAATACATTTTAATCCTTCTAGCAAATCCTCTTTCTATATCTCACGGGTAGGCATCTATCGTTTTCGTCCTGGTTT
>JAGDQP010024770.1:0-22951 GCA_022664845.1 Lepisma saccharinum
CTACTATGCATTCAATCAATATCGTTATTTGGGAAATTCTTTCGGAATAGCCTCTAGGAGAGGGTGGGGGATGTTTACAAACCTAAAGAGTTTTCTTTTGTTCTTTCTACGGGATATAAAACTACTTCCATTATGTTATTAATATATTTAGGAATATTCCGATGTTATATTTTCGTGCTTTTTAGTGTCAGAACTCCAGTTCCCGATAACCCCGGGAAGAAACACTGTTCAAACACAGTAGTGTATAATTAAGAAAGAACTAAAATGTTGTTTAGTTCTCGGGGGAATTGGGTCAGGCCGGGTCTCAAGCATAGAAGCGATGACCCGTTGGTCCGGACCAAAACTTGACCTGAACGACCGTATTTACCAGTTGACCCGTTCTTGCCTACTATTGAAGGAGAGGCATATTAAGTAGAATATTAAACTCTGTCTGAAACAAATGTTTTGAAAAATATTTAGAACTAAAATTAAAAAAAAATATAAGTAAGGGTTTCAAGTTTTGGTGTTTCTTTTTAATTTCACTAAAACGAAAATAATATTTCTATTGGGTAGCGGTTATGCAGCCCTGAATTCAGCTACAGAATAAAAAATTGTCTCTAAAAATCAACAAATTTTCTATTTAGTTATAAAATTTTTGAAAACATTTGTAGAAAATGAACCATAGAATATTAATATGGAGTAGTCAATACTGGTCTGGAATTTAGTATTAGAAACCATAGCAGAGCCTTTCCTATATAGCAAATTTGACGTGAGTCACGAATAGATCAAACTTATTTTTGTCAAATGGGATAACTTGAGGCAAGCATAGCAAATCCAAGTAAGAAGATTTAAATAAGGTTGAATCAAGCAGTTTAGTTTACACAAAAAAACCGAGGTTGATATCGTCTTCACAGGATAAGAAAATTAAACTTCTTTAGAAAATAAAAAATGTTTCCCTGGTTGGGAAACGAACCGAGGACCACTCGCACTACAATCTAATTCTGTATTCACCAGACCGTGAAAAACACCCACACGCTTTTCAAGCGTCATTTACACTTTTAGTTCATCAGATCACAAGACGCTTAGTAAAAGGGCGGGAGTTGGCGATTATTACCGTAGCTTACGGCGAAACAATCCTTATACATGTTTGACCTTCAACGCGCTGAGATCAACATGAGAAGTGTAACGAAGTAAATTTTAAATCAATTTCAAGTTTGATAAGCTTTCTCGCATAACTGATTGTTTGAACAAGCTTGATCATTATTACAACCAAGCCACTTACGTTGTTCAAACAAGTTTTTTTTCATGCTTGTTTATTATGTTCAACATAATATCAAGTTTGATAAGCTCAAAGCAAGTGGCAAACAACCTTGTTGCAAGCTAGTATGCTATTTGGGTCCTCGTTTCTATGACTGATTTTAAGGCTGCCTTCTCTCTAGTTAAATTTATATAAGTATAAATGTATCTGGTAAGTTCTTTTTATCTATATTTCTGCTATTGCGCTTGTTGCAATATACGGTCCTGTAGACGTTACTACAGTAGTACGTAAATATCTAACGGACACTCCTTTTATCGCACGTATATTATCCTGGTATATAAGCTAGCACAAGACAGGCCATTATTAGCATTTAATAAAATATGGTTCTCGATGTTTTCATGTATAATTTACTTGATCTTACAAGCAATAATATCTCCAACTGTTTACATCTACATTATCCGATATTAATTCTGCCTTGACTCAAGCATACACGGCAGAAATGTTTGTGTTAATTGAATACTCTTTGGTGTTCCAGGGAAACCAGAACCACCACTTCTTGTGTTAAATCAACACAGAAAAGGGTATTGATGTTGGTGATTCAACATAATGGATGTATTGTTAATGTTGATTCAACACAATGGAGACTGTCATACTAGTACTATCCCAGTATTTAAATCAAACAAGCGATGTTGATTTAACACAAAATTTAGTAGTCGCCCTGGGAAACCAAAAAGTGTTGAATTAATGAGCCATTTTTTCAAGTGTATGTATGCTCTATATCTGTAAGATCGCAGCATTTATTTTTATTGTAATATTTCCTTGATCTTAAACTACAGAATTTTCATTTATACAGTGGAACATCGATATATCGAATTCCTTGATAAATCGAAGTTCTTCAATTCCGCTTGAACCTGCTATCATTCCCATGTATATTTTTACCTCTATATATCGAAGGACTAGTCAGGAAGACCTCGATATTTCGAATTTTCATACTTGCTTGGCTTGGCACCGCACCTCTATATATCGAAGTTTTGATGGGAAAACCTCTATATATCGAAGTTGTTTTGATAAAATTTATAATACTGTACTGTGACAAAACTCAGTTCGTTCTTTGAACGACAATCGTTCATGTTAGAATCTGTAACCACCACCATCGTTTAACAGACATTTTAAAAATTAAAATACAGTTTCTTTTAATTACAGCAAATTAGTGATCAGAAACGCATCCAATAACTGTTATTTTTGTTGTTGTGAACCTGTATATATCGCAGTGAGTCAGAAATCAGTTCGATAAATCGAACCTCGGTATATCGAAATCCTCGATAATTCGAAGTTTTCTCGTTCTCCTTGAGGTTCGATATATCGACGTTCCACTGTATCAGCACATTGCCCTTGTAATCAGTCCAAGTTTAATATTTGGTTAACTTAATTAACACTATCGTAATGCTCCACTATAAAATAATTATAAGGTTTTAGACACATCGAAGTTCCTAAAAGCCAGTCTTTAAAAACCAGGAAGACACACAGCAGGATGTTACGCACGTACTCTTTGTATATATTTCCTTTTGATACTTTGAATATCCTTCGATTGTTGATTTGTTCATTTTCATCTTTGACGGTATTATTGGTCTACCAAAGTGTGAAAGACGTTATTCTGATCAACATCTGAACGACTGTACATGGACCAATAATAACTTTGGTTACTCCTAATTCAATAGTCTGTTAGGTTTAAAATTCTACAAAACATTCACGACTCTACCTCGATTTGAGTTCGATAGCCTGTCACTAGGGTGCGGAAACCAGAGCACATAACCATTTCCAACATAATAGATATACTCAGACATATTGTAACATGTAATTGTTTTAGGAAATTGTTCCTGTCAATGTTTTGAATTATGTACCTAAACAATAAAATAAGAACTTATAGGTTTTCTAGGGTTTCCTCAGTTTTACCAGGTGAATACTGTAGTGATGCCTAGATGAAGGTCATGGCTTCTACCTTTTTTTGATACATACCCGGAAGATTTCTTAAGAACGCACTCCACGCCGTACCCCCGTCTTACTGAGAAAGAGCATCTCCCAGTCATGTCAATGATCCAGACCTGCTGGTCCCATAAATAAAATAAATAATTTTTAGTGTGTCGTTAACAAAAATCGGACATATTAGTTAAAATATCTCACGTGAGTGACTTATGCATATGCAGTATTATCACTATTGATAAGAGAACTTCTCAAATAACAATACAATCCTAATCAAATGTTACATGAATTTAATGGAATCCAAATTGATCGCAAGACAGATAAGATTGTTATCAAGTTTATTCATAATATCACAGAATTAGATTACAGGGAAAACATTAAATGCCACGTGAGAGAGAATTCTACAAAACATTTAAACAGTTCTAAATGTTATGAATCACAAATAATAGAGTACTGCATTGAGATACAGTTCAAACCAGGCATTATTAATAAATTAATTTATTCATTGATTCACTGAACATCCCATACAGATTTCAAATTAGATGAAAATATATGTCGACTCTAGAAACTAAGGGGTACAAATACAGTAAACTTGATTTCAAATAAAATGAGTTTAAAGTTGAAAAACTCGTAATAATTGAACGAATTGAATTTTGTTATTGTTGCATGTAGTTAGAATTCTTGTTGGTTCTAGACTTGATACTTGTTGCATGTTATAGCATCCAAACTGAATTGGTGAACTTCAAAGAACGGGACTTACATTTTTTTCTAAAATGGGTTCCAAACCAATTAGTTTGGTGGACCTTAGCGGGAATTTAACCCCTGACTGCGCTCGTAGTGAACGGTTGCGCTGATCTCTCGGTCACCCCGAGGAATAAATTGTTGGTATCCGTTGTTTTGTTAGTGTGAGATCTTTCGGCCATAGATGCTTATCAAAGTCTGATCATTGAGCATCAAATTTAAGATCTTTGGGACCGACTACTGCCGAGTTAGTTTCATAAAAAAATATATATATATCTTCAAAATTCAACATTGAGGTATTCACTAAAGTTGAGTATTCACCTACCCAAACAAATAAACTTCCTTGATTGATAACAAGCGAAACTAACCCAACAAAAACTGAGGGAACACTAACAAGTTAAGTATTTCGGTTCGAACAGTAATTTTTTGATAAGATTTCGTATATGTATTTGTACCCTGATGTTGATAATACCTGCAAGGTAATTCGACCGTGTAAGGCCTCAGTTATCCGTTAGAGGTCGTTAAAGTTTGGAGCAAGGGAGAGATAGCCGCTGCAATGACACCCGTAATTTCGGGAATAGGCATTTATTATTCAAAATATCTACATGAACATACCTGACAGTGCTGTCAAAGACTGCAAAGCCACTCCAGCGTGTAACAAATAGTTTGGCAGATATAGGCCAGCATTTGTCTTCACAAATGTAAGTGAGGCTTTTGCACAAAGTGAGTAAACAGAAAGGAGAATGTCAATAGGCACACAGGTCAAAAGGTACATCAGAGTAATCGTCAACAACACACTCCATGGGAGCGAAATCAAATGCTACTTCAATTACGCTCTTGAAATTGGTGATAGTTTCCGGTACCGTACACCCAGATGCCTGCCACGCATACTGCAACATAGGATCGTACACCGGAGCAGACAGCTGGTGCTGGATGTGGATGACTGAATGCATTTTGATGATAAAGATGCGATTTTCCAGTTTAGCTTCAAAAGCACACTCCATGAGCGTGATGTTAAATGCACCGTCAAGCACATACCCAGAAGTCGGTTCGGGAGGGATCCAGCGCTTTTGACGGGAAGTCCGAGATCTGTCTAGGTGTGGAATTTACGTAAAATACATATAATTTTGCCAAAAAGCGATACTAATTTCACAAAGATCTTAATTTCAGTTGATGGGGTCCGGATTCCCAGGACGCCCCTCTAAGTATGTCCCTATCCGTAACTGTCAGCAACTTGAAGAGTGTAAAATAAAGTGCCATTTGACACCGTGTCCATGGAGCGTGATTTTGAAGGTTGCTCTGTGTGCCTATTTTGATTCTCACTTCTGTTTTACTCACTTTGTAGAAAAGCCTCACTTGCATTTGTGAAGACAAATAATGGCTTATATCTGACAAACTATTTGTTACACGGTATTGTGGCTTTGCTGTCTTTCTCTGTACTGTCATGTTCATGTATATATTTTGAGTAATATACCTGTTTAAAGCGAAACTACGGAAGTCATTGCAGCGGCTGTCTCTCCCTTGCTCCAAAGTTTAACGTCCTCTACCGGGTAACTGAGGCCTTACACGGTCGAATTACCTTGCATGCATTATCAGCATCGGGGTACGAATTTATATACGAAGTCTTATCAAAAAATCCTGTTCGAACCAAAATACTTCCCTTGTAAGTCGAATCCTGCACAAAAAAATTAACACCCCCACAAAAACTCGGCAAATTACCAATAAAATGTAGAGATGGTTGAACATATAGAAATTCAAAAACGTTTAAATCTCTGGAAATTATTTAGCTACTTATTAAATAAATAAACACAAAAGCAAAATAACTTCCTCTCTACCTTCAGAAACAAATGATGGAACAAAAGTTCACCAATGACATATACGTGTCGAATTCAACCGCGAGTCGTTTCACACACACTAAGATCAATGAAAAACTGAAGAAGAATGAACCTGCATTAAAAGACTCCCTCCAACCGAAACCCGCTCACCTCTCCAACTAAACTACTAAATGTCCAGAATTGATAACAAAAGTTGCAATATCACACTTATTTTCCAATCACACACACAACCATGTACTACAAATTAGGTAGAGAACATAATTAACACACTCTAAAAACTGTACCTATGAATTGGGAATACAGAATTCCAATTTTGTACTCCCAATTTTTGAGAGGCAGTGGCAAACCCAGGATTGGGCTTAGATGGGTGGTTCTTTGTCTCTTAGTCCTTGGGAGGGACCAGATTAATAGAAACAAACACGAATTTAAAATATGAATCTCTGGGTCCGCCACTGCCTCTGAAAAATAGGTAGTACAATGTGCCCCCAATTTTTGAGAATCAGTGACGGGCACAGGGATTCATATTTTACCTTCATTCTTTTGGTTTCTATTAATCCGTTTCCTTCCAAGGACTAGGAGACAAAGAAACACCCCTCTAAACGCAACCCTGGGTTCGCCACTGCCTCTCAAAAATTGGGAATACAAAAATGAAATTTTATACTCCCAATTCAGAGGTACAGATTTTAGGGTGATGCAGATACTCCTGTGAATTAAGCTACTGGTGCCTTACACATTCAAATGTTATAAGTGCGTAGTTAACTAACATTAACGAAAGGGCAAATAAAAAACAAAAGAATGAACGATATACACTCATATTGTTTCAATAGAGCTGGTGCGCACCAATGAAGAGTATCATGTAGTAATCCAATCCAATATAACAATTTAGGGACAAATGAACAGCAACACAACTGTACAACAAACCCACAAAATCTAGACTTGAACATTCTAGAAAATTATATAGGCATCATGGGAATTATTAGCAAACCAGTACACAATAAAATGGAGTATCTTCCAACCCTTAGAATCACACATACCAGCACGTATTTGATTAATTAGAACATTTGTTTACTAAAAACCAGTTTAGTACTGAAAGCTCTCAGTTTAAGAATGTGTTTTAGAAACCAAATTGGAGGAAGAAGTGGTCCTGGAGTGTTAATAGAAACACATCCTTACTCTATGATATTTCTAAAACAAAATCTCAGTGAATGGAAATACATATATAAGCCAACACAGTCCGTAAGCCATTCCTAATACATGATCTTCAGACATGTGCATTGAGAAAGAAACAGCAAAAAACAAAATAACAAATTGACCGAAGACAATTATGTTTATTAATATCAGCACAATAATCGGCTTATTAAAGATATACTGACACACGGTAGATAATTCAATCCATAGAAAATTATTTAAGAGCTCTGAAAGTAATACCTTGTGCACATCGGAAAGGTTATTTCTGCAAGAAGTTTCTATCTGAAGTATTAATTACGATCTTGAAATTCTTGAAGAATTATTAAGATTTTGAACCTTTTCGGTCCTAGAAAAAGAAAAGCTTTGCCAAAATTATTTTTTCTTTGCAAAGTCAATAGCCTTACTCAGGAGAATATTTATAATTATTCAGGTCGGTGTCACGTGGTTTTGTAAGGAGTACATGAGCAAAATAATAATTTGAACATTCACGTTAAATAATTCCAGTAAAAGTGTTTACCTCTCTGTTGATAGTGTGAGTGTATAGAATGAGTCATACTTAAGCATAGATCACTACGTATAATTTACGTTAGGATTCTCACAAAGGACTGATGGATTGAAGGCTCATGGATCAGCTTAAAAAGAATCCGGACAGGATCAATTGGGCCAAAATCAAATCCTCGAGTCACGGAATCGATACTATGGGTGAATCGGGTAATGTTTACAACCGAGTCACCTATATTCGGGTCAGACCGAGTCAGCGGATCACCAAAACTGACTCAGTTCTAGCACTACTGCTAAAGTATACATTTCTATGACTTGCATATATGTGATTACATGACTCATTGATTCTTTCATGCTTATTATTCCATTATATCGTCGGTAAACAAAGATGAAAATTGATAAACGCTACTCCTTATGTAACCTTAAGATAAAAACGGAAGTGGACTGACGTATTACAAGATTTAAACTTGAAATTAGAAGTAATTTGATTACGCATAGACAATATAACTTCCTAGATATCTACTTTGATTAGAATGAACGTCCATACGACAATGACGTTTTATATCTTATCTGACATTTGAAGTACCTCGTGACACGATTTGATTTTACATATATATTTCTGTGTTAGTACATTCATACCACACATTTACATAATTACTCTCGCAAAAAAGTTTGTTTGCCTTTTCACAAAACATTAACTATTAAGAATGGAACACAATGGATTTGTTCTTAGTTGCTTCCTCTTTGTTTTGCTATTAGTGGTATCAGAATGTACGATTTTTAACACAGATGACAATCAGGAAAGGATTCATGAATGGTTGGAAGAACTTTCTGTTAAAACACACGATGATACAACAGAGGAAGATGGGATCAATTTGGAAGTATTTTTGTCAACGTTAATTCATGAAGCAGTGTCTGTGAACACGAAGAATGACGTTTGCGATCGACAATTGAAACAGGTCTTCAATATTAGTAAAACATGGGCATTGCAAAGTAAGTAGTACTTTTTTTTTAAATATATTTTTAATAGACTTAAAAAAAGGTTTCACGGTACACTTCAAATTCCATTTTTTTATGACGCAGGCTAGCGCCTGACCAAAGCAGCTGGAGATAACCTGATTTCAGATTACGGTTTAGCACTTTCTTTGCACTGCCATTTTGAATCTGGTGGCTCTTGAAGATTTATTAGTTTCTTCTCGTTTAACGATTGGCGCTTGCGCCTGAATGAACGCTTGTAGAGGGAAACTGATTTCAGATTTGGATTCTGTTATGTCCATTGTTTCCACCTTTTTCAATATGACAATCGTATAATAATGTAGGTCCTTTTCGTTTGGTTAATTTCATCTTTTTTAAGAAATGGCGCTAGTTCTCCTGTACGGACTTAAATAGGTTGTCTATATTAAGTTTCTTTTTTAAAAAGTGAACGTCTTTATGAGTGTTTGGATTTAAGAAGATGAACTAAAGGAATTTGACGATGCTTTAGTGAATCGGGAGCTTTGTGAAACGCCGTACGTAGTAAATGCTTTAATTTATTTAGTTTTAATGTTATTATGAATTTTATTTGAGACCTTTAGACAACGTTGGCTCAGATCGAATGCATGATGTTTGGAAGAATTGGTGGAATGATGAAACTGGGAGGAAATGGGAGAACCTCAAGAAAACCCACGCATACTGTGTTTGTCTACCACAAAGCCCACATGGCATGAGATAGGATCGAACCGAGGAACCAAGCACCAGAGGTGAGCGCTCTAAAACTGAGCCACCTTATCCAATATTATTTATATGAATAGAAAGACTTAAACTTTTAACTCAAGCCTTCATGGATCAAGCGGTAACGTCATGGATTTGGATTGTCAGTCCCAACCCGATGGCGGACCAGAGTTTTCTTTAGTTTCGCCAGGAGAAATGCCGGGATAGTACCCTAAGAAAGGTTCCCGACGATACTTTCTCCATCCTCTGTCTAACACATCATGGTCTGAGCCAAAGACACCAAAAGTTCTTGAACAAATTCAAACATAAAACTTCATTTAAGGATACTTAATATGCAGTATAAAAAAAATGCATTACGAAATTAATATCCTGAAAATGAGTAGCATTTTGCTTCATTTAAATATATCTTTGACTGCTACGGTGTTGTCGAGGGTACTTGCTGTTAAATGGATAGGATGAGAAAATGAAACATGACATCTTTTAGCTAAAGTATTACAAAAGATTCATACGCCTGTAATAAGCTAATTTAACGTTGTTTCTGGAGATCTGACTAATGAAAAGTGTATATAAATAAAGATAGAAGTGTAAATGAAACGGCACAAAAGGAAACACGTTACAGCCTGCCTACCTGTACACGCGAGAGAAACGCAATGCATAAAAGAGTCTTAACGAATGACCTTTATAGATCACAAACTGCAAAAATAAACATAACGAAACAATCCATAATGATTCGCAAAATATATTTTTATCAAAGCCAAGTCATTATTCTACCAGATTAGTACTGAAAAAATATTTTTCAATTTTCTATTAACTAAACTTAATTTCTGTTCCATTACTCTTCTTTTTTCAGTGTTGGACTCTAATCCAAAGATACCTTCAGGACTATTGCAGTTGAACACCAAATGGTTAGGAGATTACGATGAATGTGTAAAGGTAGAGGTGAATGAAAACGATGGAAAAGATGTGTTTAAAGGACAATATTGTACAACTCATATCTCTTTCATACCAGGCAAGGGAAATGGATCAATATATGGGAATATTGGTTTACCTTTCAGTGGACAACTTATGAATAAAACAAGACTGTTACATGAAGTTATGAAGAACGGTCTAGTCAAGGACATGTCCAAAGACGTAAGTAATTGTAAGATATGCACGGAGCATTGAAAAATGCTTTCCAATATTAAAACTCATATGTGAATTCGTTTACTCCGGTCTTGTGTACTCAAATTGAGTTTTGTTGTGACTTTTATATCATATATATGCCCGGAAAGAAAGATATACATATATTATTTCAGTGAACAATGCGATGTAAATGTAAACACGTCATTAATTTTCTTTCTAAATTCTCAATTGAATTTATGCAATTATGTATAAGGGCTGATTCACATGCAAGCTTGCGTAGCTTGTTTTGCGTGCGATTTGGGTGAGTAGGCAATTAAAACACATGTTTTAATGCGTGTTCTACGTACTACGTAATGAAACACGTGGTTCAATTGGCTACTCACCCAAATCGCACCCAAACCAAGCAACGCAAACATGAATGAAAATCAGCCCTAAGTTGTTCAGAGAAAGTTTCTAAGAGATGTTTCTCAGTTAACTTCACATATTTAAAATCTGTAAATTCACAGAGAGTCTTGTACAAAAGGGAAAGAAATTCTAAGTTTAGGAACGTCACCAATTCTAAGTTTGGGAGACTTTGGGTCAGTTCTACAATCGACCGCTAAACTTCTAGTCAGCGCTATGTTGAGGCAAACTCTCATTTTGCGCACTCTAATTGGCCAAAATCAGATTTGGCCTCAACTTAGCGCTAACTAGAAGTTTTGGTGGTCGATTGTAGAACTGACCCTTATTGTACCGGAGCTAACTGAACCGTGAAGAACATTTGAAATTAGTAAGCAGTCCTTTTCTTTGTTCTTGGGGAAAATCCATGATTGCTTCATACCGTGAATATTATAGACACAATGATAAGTTTTTCAGATTTCAAAGCTCTATTCCTAAATTGTACCTACGCCTTAAGGAGAAGGAACACCATTAAAAATGTTTGATTTTCACTTCTTCTTTATCTACAGGGTATGCTTTCGCTAATGGACAGTCCAGTGCTGATGTTCATTATGTACTTAATGCTTATTGGGCTCCAGACAGCATTCTGCATTCCTTCTTCTTGCACAGCTGATGACTTGTCAACAAAGGTCAATGCTGTACTGGGAAGGTTATCCAGTTACCTAAATTCCACACAATTACAATTTTCTATGGCTGCTACGGTTACTCAGCAAGACTGCTCTACGAATGACCCTAAAAGTCTTGAAGCTAAAGACTGGGGAATGATGTAAGTATTTGATGGAAAAAACAATTGAAATATTGTTTTGTAATTCTCAAGAGTGGGTAACAAAATTTAATTAGCGTTAGTGATTATCTTATTTTTTTTTCAAACATTGCAATTCATAGTTTCCTTGTAGGGAACACGTGATGTAGACAGTCCACTTAAAAGATAACTTAATATACGTCATAATCATTCTTATAACAATTGAAAGACAATTGAATCGATGGTTGAAGGTACGACGTGAGTCACGCGTTTTTCTTCATGACATTTAACTCTCATCAGATTTTAAATCTCCGGAAACATACGCGGCATAGCTTGAGGAATATGTTTTTTATGTGTAGAACGTTCATATGACCACGGAAACGGAAATGATTTGTTTCTGAGTTATAGCTTGTGAAACACATGCTGTTTCTTATTTTTCATTGCTGGTTCCATTCAGCATAATCGACTATTTGGCATACCGTGGTAGTGTTGATTGAACATTGGGCAAACAATACACTTAAATCAGAAGCTAGGAGTCATGCATTACCGTAGTGAGGTTTAGCAAAAGTCAATCTAGTTTACGCGCGTCGTTTTTTCGAGATAAAGTTTCCGGCACCCGCTATGATGTCCAAATAGCATCGTGCTCATCCATGAGGGTATCCAGGTACTCATCACTGCCTTTGTGAATATGAGACTTCTGCACCATTTGCTGGAGAAAGAGGAAGACCAGGATCTACGATGCCTGTGGTAAAAGGGGGAGATTCTGGATATTGTGACAGTGACTCCTGTAATCAGTACACAGTGGTGAGAACGCAAGTGGATGTGAGCAGTTTCACTGTGTGGAGGACATTTTCTACGGGAACAATTTTACCCTTTTGTAATGTGTACAGACCATGTCACTACCCAGTCGAACAGCAAACACTTTTGTCGGTATTGCCGATACTGAGAGGAATTTATTGTTTTAATAAACGGATTTTTTAAAAATATTTTATAGTAGTTTTTAAAAAAATCGTGATCTTGTTTATATCCTGTATTTATTCTGTTCCACGCCTTCTTTTCTAGTCTTTATTTATAGTTGAAAATTTTCTCACTTGTCTGTGACTGGATTTAAACTTGACATCTTGTGATGTGTTGTCAGTTGTGTTATACACTCTGACACGGATCTCATGAAAACTTATTTTTAGACTGCTCTCAGGCCGAGCCTAACATGTTCAAAGGCATTAAAATAAAATTAATTGAAGCTACTCACCATAAAAAAAATATTTCTGAAGATGATTTCATTTACCTTATCTGCAATATCTTCATGGATTATTTAAATTAGTGAGAAGTATTGTGTATTTTTGCAATGGTTTTTTGGATCTCACTGCAAATTAACATTAAAACAATTGTAAAATATAAAAGTATTATATTACACAACGTCCCAATACGCTAACTATGTTTAAAATAATAAATGTCCTTATTTGCGAATCAAATTTTCATGTTTTCTTTACCTAAAATTATGGTAGATGCTTATGATATCCATAAAGAACATCGCAATTAATATCAATATTAAAAATAGACAACTTTTTGTTTCCTCTTCCCAGATCTTTACTGATCGTCTTCGGACTTGTTATAGTGGCTAGTACTCTATACGATATGTGGACTTCCTATCTTATCAAAAAAGGAAAATTTCCAGGTAAGAAGCTAGACAATGTAAACGTTTAAACTTTGTTTTCACCTTAATAAAAATAAACCATTATCTTAATATAGTATCTAGTACTTATATTGATAACGGCAATGAAATGACGTATGTAAATATATTTAATGCGTAAGAAGATGAAATTTCTTCTGCGTGCTACCCATTACGTTCAGGAATGTAGGTTATTCCAAACCAATAGATAACATTTGGTTACGATCCATGCCTTAAATAAATCACACGAATATTGTTAATTAACCTATTTTCGTCCCATAGAAGTAACCAAGAATGAGGAAACAATACAAGTTATTAAGAATATACTATACTGATATGCAAAAATGCATTGTAGAAGAAACATCAGGAGATACGAAACACATTTGACAGCACATTAAACGAAATATGTAAACAATCTCTAGATCCAAACGTATACATGTAGGATATGACTTAAATGCGTTATGAATATTTTATATTTAAAAAATAATAATTTTCGTAAATGCGATTTTGAAATAGTCATTCTTGCACCAAAACAATTTGCATAATAATGCACGTTTTAGTGGGAAATATTTTGTTAAGAGTTGTTTCCATATTTATAATTTGAAACCTACATTGGATGCATTGGTACAAATAAAATAATATATTTTAATTCTCATATTACTGTTGCTCTTTTCCCTCTTATATTCACACTTTGAAAACTGTAGTTTTGATCGTGTACTCAACTAAAGAATATTGCATTACAAGCTACAGTTTCAGTGTTGTTACTACAGTCTGCATTAGATTGTTATAAAATGAAAACCAGAGGTAAAGAACGTGCTTTATCCATTATCTTGACTTTACAGGATATATAATTTTAAAACTCCAGAATTAGCGTTGTGTATACCTATCAACACATCAAATAAAGGTTTGCTTGTAACAGAAGGACTATAAGATTCTCTTCATGGATGATAGATATAAACGGACTTTCAAACATACAAACGGATAGTCCCATTCCCTCAGTTTGGTCCAAAATGAACATTTATTTCCTGTGGTTTCAAATGTCATAGTAAAGATATGTTGGAGGAACAAGCAGTCAGCTGCTACACTTTACCGTTCGTTGGCTTCGAACACATTCAAGTCAATGATAACAATTGTGTTTCAATTAACAACAGCAGAGAATTCCCTGATGATATGATTGCATATGCTAGTCAGACGTAGTAGCCATGTTTCAATTAGCAACTGCTGTGAATTCCGTGATAGTAAATATTTAAAGCAGGCGCAACATCCATATTTTCAATTAATTACATTAATGAATTCAATATATGCTCTGACTGCACACTGCATCGTACAATACGTTTAAGGCCAGTAGGTAAATAAGATAAAAGATTTCATAAATTGCGCTTGTGGTTCTACAAGTCCTTTAAGTAACGAAATCCAATACTTCGCCAATGAAACCTGAGGATACTTCATATGTAATAGTTGGAAACACCAAACCACCAGTTATACGATATACGAAGAAGTGATTCCAAGATCTAATTTAAGTTTATCTTTTCAGGGAAAAGACAGAATCTCCTCCTTGCCTTCTCTTTATCCTCCAATGGGAAGCGTCTTCTAAGCACAACGACCAGTGGAGACACTATGGGCTGTCTTAATGGCATCAGGTTTATGAGCATGGCGTGGGTATTACTTGGGCATGTATACATGGGAATTGCCGCAGGACCTCTTAGAAACTCAGGAGTGATAGCAAATGTAAGTATAATATATTTACCAATTTCTGAAAAGTACAATTTGTCTTGTCCAAGAAGCCATATTTAATTTCACTCACTTCATCAAATGTATTTCGGTTAGTATTTTTGTTTTCATTCTCCTCCAAACTTTACATGCCAGTGCTACGATGTAGGGTAGAATATTGTTACAAATAATTGTTGCTAAGGATATCTCAGACACTCCAATACGTAGACTGAGGGAACCTCTATCAGAAATTGAAGTATAGAGAATAAAAACAATCAACTTTATTCGAAGCAGTCACTTTTAGCCATTAAATATTCTACCGTAATTTGTAATCTTTACCACTTGAAACCCTATGTTAACAAAGTCTAATACTACGCAATGTTTTAATAAATAAAGAATATGTGTTTCTTATTTCGTGAATGTGGTATTTTAAGCTGGAAGAAACTATATTTCTCTCAATTTCGGAGATTGTTTAAGAAATTCTGAGAATGTTTTTCATGAACACGACGCTAAATATCCAACTATTGGCACTGAGTGTTTTCTATTTAAATTCATGTCTCATTACACAAAGTTAGTTAGAAAATTACTCTTGCATCAATGATCTTGTAAAGATATATATTTGGGAAGGCGGGTCGTAATAAACACTGACTTAAGTTTTTTCAAATTTAATACAGTTTCGATACAGACTATTTAATTGCTCGATATAAGCCAGGGAAAAAAAAGAATTTTAAAGGCGTGCTATTATATAACTTTTGATGAACACTTTCAGAACGCGAATAATGAAATTTTGGAATCACTTATTGATATTATGAACGTTTTGTAAATGATATTTCTTAATAACTTTAAATGTTTCTTTTTCAGTTGGTTGAAGATTGGCGAAACATGGCAGTTTTCAATGCTTGGCTCTCTGTGGATACATTTTTCTTTCTTAGTGGGCTTTTACTAGCGTACGTGTTTCTTAAAGAGGTGGAGAAGACTAAAAGATTCAACTTAATCGATCTTCTGAATTTTTATGTATACAGATATATAAGGTAAGTGCTGATTCCAAAAGGATATTTACAAGAGTAAGTACTGATTTACAAACATATATACAAAAGTAACTGCAAAATTTCTCGAATAACTAAAGTAATTGTAATTTTTGCAAAAATTTTCGTTTTTTTGTTTTTCACTTTTTTTTTAATCACTGAAGAAAAGTGTTGAATCTTAAGAATCGCAAATAATTTTGGTACAAAAATAACATAGATAATAATAAAATTAATCTGTATTATAACAATCAGAATTTTTGTTTTTGATTTGTCTATTCTAATACCCTGAAATTATTATGATCTTGCTTATACTAACATTGTGTGTAGCTAAACGTCAAACTTTTTCAAGCAAAGTACAGATAATGTTTAACAATGAATTAAATGTTATTGTTAAAACTTTGTATATTCTACACAGAATATGTAGAAATATATTTACGAATTCTATTCGTACCTATACTAAACGTTTATATAACGTGAAAACCTGATCATTCCATAACATATTCAAAGACACTTTAGTTAATATAACTGTGCGAAGATGAGTCAAAAGTTAAATTTAGTATAAATTAATTTACTGAGCACTACCAAGTAAATGCTGTGTCATATTACTAATGTAGATGTTCTCTTGTCTTCTGTAATTTAGTAATTTGTAATTTAAATATACAACTTAATTGAATATAAATAAAATAGCTCATTTTTTTAAAAAACAGATTTCAAATTCTTCAATTTATTGTAGGTTAACACCGCCTCTAGCAATAGTTGTTGGCATCAATGCAACATTATATTACTTTATTGGTTCCGGTCCTCTTTGGGAATCTTCAGCTGGAGTTCTTCGAGATACTTGTGCGAAGAGTTGGTGGAAAACTCTCATTTACATGGACAATTACAAATATATGTTGGATGTTTCAGGAGCAGAGGTTAGTGTTTTTACTTGATCAGTTACTGGCTTTATTAATTTATATATATAAAAAACTAACATCTCTCAATCTCTCAATAAATATAAGAAAGATTCGGACGTTTTTAAGTAAATTATTATAAACAAAAAATAGTATATTGATAGTACAGATCAACCAGATCTTGTTCAATTTTTTGAAACGCAGTATAAACTACCTCAAGGTGCGTGAATAGAAAAGCATTAGTAAGAGTGAATTCCCTTATCACATCTGTGCAAATATCATAATTTCTGAAAATTTCATATTTCTTGATACTGAATGGTAAACTTCTGAAAGTAATCTAATCAATGATAATAAATCGTACAATATATGAAATGCCAGTGAAAGAAAATTCAACATACTTCAATTAACCGAAACGAACAAGTATAAAGATATCATTTCACATAAAATTAAAGCATTCAGGGATTGCTTAAAAAAAAAATAGTTTACAATTTGTAACAAGTACTACACAATGGAAGCTAAGTAAATTGAATACATAAGTGTAAGTAAATTCTATTCAATTCGGAAACACGTCAATTTTTGTGTCGACGGTTATTATCATTGTCATAAGTGTATACAAGATTATGCCTCATTCTCTACATTATAGTGTTAAACTTGAAATTCTCTTAAATAGTAACCAATATTCATAAACTGATATTTGAAAGATCCTACAATTTTATTATTTTAGAATATCAGTGAACTCTTTGCAATAAATTGCTTTTGGAACCTCCATAAATTTAAACCAAATCTTAGCAATTAAGGTAATATTTTATCAGACTTAACATTATGAAAGATATTTATCTCACATGATACAAAGAAGGAACTTCTGGAGGGGCGACTGTGATTAAATAAATGTATATATTTAGCAGCGCGCTTAAAGTGACAGAATAATGCGTCTGAGTGTTTAAGTACTATATTACGAATAGTGCAGTGCATTAAAAACGTTTAATAACATGAGGTAAATTATTGCCTCACACGTAATCAAATTTCCAATGGCGATTTCTAGAAAAGTATTCATTGAAATTGCACAGGAATACCATCTATGTAAAACGAATCTAACGCCCTTTCAAACGATGTGTCACTCTTGTCCTTGTAACTGAATGACACAGCTGAATATATAAAAAATAAATCGTAAGCTAGATACAAAAATACTGCCTTAATTGACCTAGCTGAATGCATAAGAAATAAAGCTGTAAGTAAGATACAAAAATTACTGCCTTGATTGATTCAGCTGAATATATCAGAAATAAAGCTGTAAGTTAGGTACAAAAATTACTACCTTGAATGACTCAAGTTAGAGATACTGAATCCAAGCAGTCAATATGTAGGTGAGTATTACATGATTACTATGTGTGTCAAGAAAAAGGCTATTTATTGTGTAGATTAAGTAACTCAGGCACTCTTTGAGCTATTCTTAATTATAACCACATTTTGAAAACAGTATTTTCTATTTTAAATGATATTTTACAAACTAAGTAATACCAATACCATTTCTTTTGTTCCTAGTGTGTTAGTCAAGCGTGGTACTTGCAAGCTGACATGCAACTGTTTTGGATTTCTCCACTCTTTTTATATCCTCTGTGGAAGGCACCTGTTGTGGGATTCATAACGTTAATTGTTCTTACAATTGTCTCCATTGTCTCCACATTCGTTATAACTTACATGAACGACTATCCATGGACTGTAGAAATGACAGAGTAAGTACTTAGTCTTGTCCTGTACACATAACACTAGTACATATAAATACAAGTCAACTACAAACCTTGTATCACATTGTGATATTATTTATAAAAAAAACAATACCGTAAGCTTGTGTAACATACTTGGATAGATTTAAGACATTCGCTCGAATTATATAGTGTTACTATTGGATGAAACGAAATTAGTACTTGATAAGATACATATTAAGCCCCATTAAAGATTACTTAATTAATTAAGTTACAGTTAATTTCCATAAACAATGAAATGAAATATGACCTATCATGTTGTCATCACTGTCAATGTCTTGTCAAGTACATACGTTGCAGATATAATGACCAAATTTGTTTTATTGATTTATGAGTATTTACTTGTTTTTTGTTTCATCATCCTCGTCTTTAAGTGAAAAACGTAATGCCTACCACTTCTTCGTGTTCGTTAGTTGTAAAGCATGCTCATATGGTCTGTCTGGCAAACGTTTTCAGAATTAAATTCCTATGCTGTATCTGTCATATTGAACCACATTTGGTAGAGTGTACTCAGGTGGCTTCAATACACAAAGGCTTCGTATAAATTTTGTGAGGTTCAAGCACGAGGAGACAGACATACGAGTAGTATCTAGAGTAAAAGCCCTAGAAGTCACCTTCAGCACTCCTTCTCAAGTAATTTGTCCACCATAATAACATTATTTCACACATGTGTGACGTGCTTGGACTACACACAATATAGAGCATATTAATGTAAATATGGTTATCACCATAATAGTTAAGTGTTATTCAGTCATACTTATACTGCAGATTCATACTCAGTACTGTAGAGCTCTGATAATCTTGAAATTACAAATCATTTTTGTATATGTTTGTGCTATTAACCTTAAGTAATTTATTCAAAAGAAATTCGCAAATACAAAATTTCATAATATTGTTATGTCTCGTTCATATTTGAGATCAAACTGAACGTTGATACAAATCATATGCTAATGGTATGATCATTCGTACCTACAATCATTTGCTCAGTATTATACATTTAATTTTCATTCTTACGTCACGCAAGTCTTTCTTACTTTGTTTCATTTAATGTTTCAAGTTAAAAACATTTCCAGTCGAAGAAGAAACGCGAATACAAGTGATAAAACTATAAGTTTAAAACTATTCTTTGGAGAATGTTCAATTGTATGTATTAGCACTATCAGACGGTAGAAGATGAAAAGTTTACAAAATTTTCTTTTGATATTTTAGTCCAGTTGGTATACAAGATTATATGAACTATGTCTACTATCCCGCTTACTGCAGAGGAGCACCGTACTTTGTCGGTGCAATGCTTGGATACATTCTCTACAAAACAAAAGGAAACAAGGTCAAAATTTCAAAGGTATGTGTGAAAATGTCTTTTAGTTATCTATGTATAGTATATATTGTTAAAAGATTTATGAATGCGCCTTGATATACAGGGTGTCCCAGTCATATAGACAAATACTTCGGGAGATGATTTGTCATACCAAAATAAGAATAAAAGTCCCTATAATTATGGGTCCGATTTAGCTTCGTCTTGGAGATACAGTGTTTCCAACTTGGAGCTTGAAGTCGACCCCTAACAATGGGAAGAAAATGAATAATTCTCAATAAGTCATAAACGACTGATTGAATGAAAATTTCGTTTGCAGAAATTTGTTTCTATCAACATGGTGGATATCAGGAGTGAAAACACGATGTCACTGGACTGTCAGTGTTGCCAACCTGGTATTAGGTTCAAAATTTTAAAATAACACTACGTCGTGTTATTAGGTATTTGTCATCATCTAGTGATTATAAACAACATACGTAAAGCATACAACGCAATGTTGCAAACTATGGATGAAATAACAAGAAATTACGTGGTTTATATAAAATGGCAAACATCTTACTGTCTGATCCATAGTTTGCAACACTATGGATCCATTGTTAGTTGTCGACTTTATGTTTCAAGTTGGAAACACTTTATCTCCAAAACGAAGAGAAAACGGACCCATTATTATGGGAGCTTTTATTTTTATTTTGGTGACACAAATCATCTCCCAAAGTATTAGCGCATATGACTGGGACACCCTGCATATAATAGTTTCATGTACAGCAATTCTGAAAAAAAAAAACATCGGAAACTTCATTTACTTCATTGTAAGGTCTCCAGTGTGATAGTCGCACATGCACAGAAAGAAAAAAAACTGTTTCGTACCGTAACCAAACATGCAATTCTGATCAAGAATTTACTGCTGCCATTTTGATAAGGCACTTAAGCATAAATGGTCAATATTCTCTTTGAATAGGGATTGCCATCCCTAGTTGACAACTAGAAAAAAAAGGGGATTAAAGCATAGCGTAAACCGTGGGAGTATCTTTATGGATGTTTTCTAGATTGGGCAACGTATTTCTGACATTCTTCACTGTTTCGATATAGTGTTTTCTTCACTCCCAGTTTAGACCAGTCAGTAAGATGCTGGACTTCTAACTGAACAACTCGTGTTCAAATCTCTCTTCAGGCTTCTAGTTTTTCTCTTCCTCCCAGTATTCTTAAAAACTAAATGGTGGTGGGTTTTCATTCAGCAAGTTGCTGAAAATTTTCAGGGAGCTATGGTTGCCTAGCATTTCTAGGAATGTTTCGGATTTTTTTTTTACCTGTGGACCCTATTTAGGATTTCAGTTACAGCCTTTCGATTTAAAGAACATAGAAAGGACATATTTCTATCTGCACTACATGTTTGAGGTCCTCCAGGGACAACAGCTAAATGCGTTAATATTCTTGCAATTCATGACGTGTTAGTACTGCTGGGTACTCCTCTGGAACAATCTCTTCCAGCATACTTTAGATGAACTTCATTAGACTGTCTTCTGAAGAGTAAGGAGTCAGGACAATATGGCAATTATGAGTGAATTAAGCGTCATATTTTTCAGCATTTACAATGCCACAAGATCACAATGCCGAGGGGCTGTCCTGCAGAGCATTGAATTGTTATGTGGGTAGTTTGTGTAGATGGAGAGAGGCGGGTGGGTGAGCGAAATATGCCGTGATGTTGCAGTAAAATGGAACAGATTGTGTACTATGGAAATGCTCTCCATGCCATTACAACATCACCTACAACGTATGGAGTTTCAATGGTAGACACGACGTCCTATGCTTTGTGTAGTTTATGACGTACATGCAGTAAGTGTAACTGTTCCTGTATAGGATGATGACGATACAAACTTTCCTCCCATTAAAAAAAATCTTTCGTGCTATAGAACACAACCAAAATGCTTTCCAACTTACGACGGCCCATTCTCCTCTTAACACAATTAACTAAAAGACAGGGGTGAGGATATACGTTCTGAAGCCAGCGACCTTCAATCGACATCTCATGCACAGACATAATTATATGTGGAATCTACAAAAGTTGCTGTGAGTCGAGCATTGCTGCCGCAGCTGGTGAAAAAAAAATATCAGATCACCACGCATATGTTTCAAATCTAGATTAAAATCGTAAGCAGGTGTCTGGTCTAAGTGCATTGTAAGTCTAAGGTCTTGTGGTGTTTGACAAACAACTCTCTCCAATCTCACAACGAGACACAATAAGGGAAAGAAATCGGTGTGATGTTTACTGGTAATTAATGTTTTCCCCGTTAGCTCTCTAAGGCAGTTTCGTAAACGCCTAGTCAGAATGCTCGTGCCAAGGGGAATTCGTAATTGTGAATCAGAGCTCAGAGCTTCTCAAATACATATGAAACACATGAAAATTGTCTGAACAGCAACTATGGGTAAGAAGATTGTGGTAAAAAAAGTCAACAATCTCCTGTCAGTTTAAAGGAATATTTATTCTAAAACGATTAAGAATGTTCAGACAGCTCATGTAATAAATTTTATATAATATCACTATTTATATAGATAGATAGATACAGTTGCTCTTGGAATGAGTTCCGTTACAGGAGTGTATGCTGTGTTATCATATTCTATCTATGAATCATTGTTGAAGATTTATAACCCAAATATGCATTCATTGATAATTCGTATTTCAGATATATGTTCTTCTTGGATGGATATTGTCAGCTGTGATCAGTCTCACTGTAGTCTACAGTTTGTTGATAGTTTACCAAACAGACTACGTGTATGATGCAACAGAGGCTTCTTTCTACGGCAGTTTACACAGAGTTGCTTGGTCTATTGGTATTGGTTGGGTGATATTCGCCTGTGTTCAAGGCTACGGAGGTAAGGAAATATCAGACATAAACATTATGTTCGTAATATTATTGTAATTTAAAGTAATGTATATTAATTTCTGATGTAACTTAATGAATGTAGATACAAGCCACAGCTGTGTACGGTAATTTAAGTAAGATTGGACACGAAATATTTTGTGAACAATATTCGTAGTCCTTTCTAAAGTTTCAGTATTTCAAATTCACAATTGAACGAATGA
>JAGDQP010024771.1:4080-15572 GCA_022664845.1 Lepisma saccharinum
ATCGTTTATTTTACGTTGAAGTTATCTATATTTTCCATGAGCGGAGTTAGGTTGATTTTTACTACTCCGAGTCTATTCACGTTTCCGTCTTGTTTAGCTCACGGTACACGTTTCCTTTACGTTCAATAATTTTGTGTCAGGCTTCCTACCTTATAGCCTGTAGAGTAATTTGGAATATTGGGGTCACGTAAATTTATTAAAAATTCGAGAGATATACATGTAGACGTTCTATAGATATTCCAGCCTTCTATTTATATTGCTCAAACAAACTTTCTTGTTATAAAATTTTGACATTACCATGCAGAATTTCGAGTAGATGGTTAAGTACACTGAAGTGTTCATGCTGGATCTGACCCCAGAATGAAAATCTAAATTCTTGAAAATTCATAATCTGTTGCTGTGTAATATTTTGTACAGAAACGAAATATTGACGAAAATAATACGGAATTTCAGTGGTTTATGTTTCCCGGCAGAATTCTACAATACTGAACTTTTTTTTTCTTTCAAGAGACTTTAATATTCTAGTAACAACTTCTCATCTAGTTCAACAATTTGCGTCGAATTATTTCACTTTGTAAAATTAAACGTGTAATTTTGTGCTGTTACCGTGAGTTTGAATTGTAAGTGTTTTGAACGAAACATAATGTAAAATCGTAATGAACTTATCCAAAATACATATTTGATTCCGTTTTAAGGACTTTAATACTTTAACGTTGTGATTAAACTAATAAAAGTTTTTATTTAATTTTAAAAAATGTCGAACATCAGAACAATGTGTTTTCATCAGAGCAGTGTGTAGGATTTACTGTTTAACACATAATCACTCTATATAATAGTAAATTTCAGACTTTCTTTATGGAATAAATAGTAAACAAAAAGGGTTTTATGTTCAATTAACTTCCGTAGTGCAGTTGAAGTAGAAAGTTAAGGTCATGTAACATATGATATATATAGCAGAGAACTTACGCGAACCATGAAAGAATTTTAGTGCTTCAGGTTCTGTTGATCAAGTATTTTATACGTTCTTCAGAATGTCAATTAGTACACGTGGGGATATTTTTTTATTAGTACAGTACTAGTTCTTTATGCGATATCGAACATCGATGGTATTCTTTAAAGACTTTTTTTTCGCGAACGTGATGTTTCTGCGACATGTAGCTTGTGTTAATTACTATGGAGTACCTTGGGGGTAAGTTTTTGTTCATGGTCTCCATCTCTGGCCGTGGTGGGCTAATAATGCTGCTCAAAATTTATCGTTGTGTTTTCATTTGAACGTATACCTATTGTATTTTGTCTCGCTGAGCTGGAAGTGTGACATTTTCACCCTTTTAGTTCAGAACTTTGGTTTTCCTGCTAGCACCGAGATTATTGTCTCTTACCTTCATGTAAAATTTTAGTTTCGAAGGAATTTCTCTTTGATTTTCTTTCGTTTCGAGATCTCATGTTTATTTCCTACTGGTTTACTAGCACTTCCCGGGATTTAAATTAGGCACCTCTTTGCATCCTCGAGCACGGGAAGTATCTCTGTGGCACGGTCAACTTAGATGTGAGCGGTGTACATGACCTTGGCTAGTGAATCTGTTCTTAGCCTTAAGACCTCTTGTTGTTGAGGCAGATATCCAGGTTGCAGTTAATGTGTCCTCCCCTTCAGTACTCCCCTTGGAGTTAGTACTGGCTTACTTGTACCAGTTCTGAATGTTTCTTTGTTATATTTTCCCTGTTTGGGAGAAACCCCTCTCTTCTTCGTCTTCTTTGGGTGGTTACCCCGTGCCAGGATTGTGTTCCTCGTCTGTCCAGTGTCCAGGTTCACATGTAGTGAACTCGCTGTTGGAACGATGTTCCTTCTTCCTGTGTCTGTGTACACTTGAGATGAGAAAGGGTGTTTCAACCAACAGACTACTGTCTTTTCTGGAGCCTGCAAAACCAGCTTTCCGGTAAAACACTGCAAAATCAGGATGACGTGTACAAACATTGATCCAGTTCTGTGCTTCCAAAACCGGTGATTTCTTTCAGCGTGGGATTCAACAACTGGTTGACAGGTGGCAGAGTGTTATGCGGTCCGATGGAGACTATTTTCCTGACTAACGGTAGTGTTCCAAGTAAGTTATCGTTCTTTTCCTCGTGGTTCAAAAATAACATTCGCGTCACCGCAGTAAGGATCCCGAAATTTGTAAAATGTAAAGATACATATCCGAACTTGACCTTACCTAACCTACACATGGTCACTAATCTAAGATAATCTACGAAAAATGCAAGAAAGTAATTATTAATAATAGATATTAAGAGATAGAAATGTATTTTGACAGAAAAAATTCTTGTTTCCGCCGGGATTCGAACTCGAATTCTTTTACTCATCAAGCCGACGCCTTAACGACTCATCCACGGTACGACCTTACAAACGGTCATTTGGAAGTTGTATTTATACTGTACGTTTATTACGTAACAAAGCTACGAGATTGCGCGCGCCCGGGATCCTTGCTGTTGCGACAAGAGTGTAAAAAACCGATATTATGGAATAAGCTGATAACTAATCAATGTTCCGTCGATTATAGATTTCACATAATGACTTCATCATCAGTAGATAAAAGACTACTACAGTTTTTATTTCAAAAGAGCCTTCATTTTGACTCAGAGAAAGCAATAAAAGGAAAGAAAAGCATGGTGTCAAACGTGACGCTATTGACTCAACTAAGGATATTACAATTAGATAGGCCAAAATTGAAAACTCATATGAATGTACCAACTTCAGGCAGTCATGTTGGTGCGCACAGTCTGAGTGCTATTTATACGTAATTTAAATATTAATATGCAAGTTTGGTTAATTAAGCAACGCAAATAAGATTAAAACCATAGTTTTTACATGCTCAACATTTTTATTTTAACTTTTTCTCCCACTTTTAAATTCTAGCTGTGCATGCCAAGATCTAACGTTGTTATGCTGCTTAAATACAGGGATTTCAAATTTTGACGTATCATCTAATTGTCATCCTTGGTTAAACAAGGGCGCCACGTCTGACACAGCCTAAAGTTAGTTCTATAAACATCGATTTGCATCAGCATATTGAGCAGGTGCTTTTAACTGGTCCTTAGTGCAACACTGGCAGAATTTAAGAGGTTCCATCTAGAACATTTGAACTGAAGGTTAAAGAGACTCCAAGAATCCAGAGGGATGTATTCCTGGCAACAGTGAACACTTTTGATGTTGTAAGTTGTAAGATATTGCGGGAAACTTATTAATCCAAGGATTCATGTATAACTCAGCGAAACCCTGACAAGGAAATCTGAGTGACAGTAGCACTCCTAGTGTCAGGGGAACGCAATATCAAGCAAAATCGATATTTCAGTATTTCGCGTCAACATTTAAATGCAGAAAGAGTCAATCAGTCGTTCCCTGTTACGTTTCAGTTGTATTTCAATGCATTAACGGGTATCTTGTATATTTTCCTCCACCCACATGGCTGTCCGTGGTTGCTAATGCCTGTGTCGCGAGAGCCATTGTGATGGCGTGACTTGCCCTGATTGGTTGCAGATGTCGCTAGCTAGCTGGTGATTTCCAATCCTAGTATAAAGACTGATTTCTCTAAAACGGACACTCTTTGCCTCACTCGACATTATCTTCCAGTTGTCGTCATACGCATTCAGCCAGTCAGGAGGGAATTGTTTACCTGTATATACATACCTTGCCAAGAATATAATGATTTCATTTACAGCTATTATTGGTTGAACTTTCTCTACAAGTTTATGCATGTGTTGGGTGTACTTTGTTTACATACATCATCTGGGGAGCTTCCAATATTTTCCAAAGTAGACGGAGGAGATTAATTTGAAGGACTTGTGGTATAATTGGTGAGTATGTGTATTGCATGCAAGGAAAATTCCTATTGAAATAAAAAAAATAAAAAACAGAAAGGACGAGACATACTTGTTCATCAAGGTTACATCTACCGTTATGAAAAAAATGCTCAGAACAAACATATATGGCAGTGTGTCGAATATACGACAACTGCGAAATTTCCCGGTAGAGCACACACTAGTGGAAGAACAGAAAATGACCATGTGATGACAGCTTCCCCTTCTGTAATTGAGAATGTTGGACACATAAGAATGAAAAGCCATAACCACCTTCCTCGGAAAGGTTTAATTACAGCGAGAAACAGCATCACATTCAGGAAATGTCATAAGCTGAAACTCCTTTGAATATTGTCAGTAACTGTACTATTGAACTAAATCCAGGTGTTCGCGCAATGCTTCCAACTCTTTGAGCAATGAAACGAACAGTGCAAAGAACTCGTGGACCTGTCACAGCCCCTTTACCAGATCCTAGAACACTTCAAGATTTAATAATTCCAAGAGAATACATTTGATGATGAACCATTCTTGCAGTACGATAGTGGTGAAGACAATGACAGAATTATAATATTTGCAACAAACCGAAATTTGCATCTGATGACCGAGTGTCGAAATTGGTACCTTCAAGGTTGTGCCTCCATTATTTCAGCAGCTGTGGACTATCCATGCTATATCTTTCTGCAATGTAATTCCAAGTGTTTTTGTTTTAATGACCCATAAAAGGAAGTTGACTATCAGAGAGTACTCCAGGACCTTCTAACTTTGCAACATGTCCTCAATCCTACAAGTGTTCTGCTTGATTTCGAAATAGCTGCAGCGAATGCATTCACTGAAGTTTTTAAAATTGCTAATATTCGAGGGTGTTTTTTTCATTTTAGTCAGTGTATTTGGCACTAAATTAACAGCATCGCAGCCATTAGAGAAAGATATTTGGGTCGCAACGGTTTTGAGTTTTCATTGAATATCAGAAAGTTGGCAGCGCTGGCTTTTGTTCCTACAGATGAGGTTATTATTGCCTTTGAAGATCTGATGCAGTCTCCATATTTTCGTAGACAACAAGCAAATATTAGAGCCTTTACTGAATTACTTTGAAGCCACATGGATTGGAATTGAAAGAAACGGGAGAATGCGCGCGCCCCTCTAATTACAATACCGTGGAATCAGTATGATGCAACCGTACAGAACATACCGAAGACAAACCATGCTATCGAGGGCTGGCACCGAGCT
The DNA here is from genome assembly GCA_022664845.1 of Lepisma saccharinum. Taxonomy (NCBI): domain Eukaryota; kingdom Metazoa; phylum Arthropoda; class Insecta; order Zygentoma; family Lepismatidae; genus Lepisma; species Lepisma saccharinum. The sequence goes on from JAGDQP010024771.1 coordinate 9,157, forward strand.
TTCAGCTCAATGATTGGCGCTCATCACCCGAATATCATTGAATGTTTAAAAAGAGAACAACCATTAATCAGTATGCGAGTACAACATCATGTGGGCAGAGAGAAACCTACACAAGGTAGGGTAAAGTGTCAAACCGTAGCACGGAGAATCCAAAACATTGTTTTGGATTCTGGACAGTGAGACCTGGTAAACAGCTATCTACAGGGCTTGGCGCATAATCTCAAACTGCAGACCACCTAGTGCAAGCAAGGTTGAAGACCGCGCGCATGTACAAATGGAACTTCATGTTTGTTTGTTTATCATTCTATGTGTTTAAATTGTGTTTTCAGTCCTGAAAAACTTTTGTATTGCTCTTGAAATATTTTTCATTGAAATGTCTTCTTTAAGAAGCAGAGAAAACATAAATAAGATAAAAGAACTGGAAAATATGATTGGATATATTCTCAAAAACTTCTTACAAAATTTTGCAATTCAACAAGCTTCACATCTAAATGTAGCGATTCATACTAATAAAAATATACTCTGTATTAGCCACTGTATAATCAGTTTGGTTTGGCTGCTTTGATTCACACATTTCTTTTCGGCTAGGAAGAATTTCTATTGTTAGTTTCTATAAGTCTGCATTTTTCTTTATCTGATAAGAAGTGTTATCTATGTCTGCATGTAATTATTTTGTATTGGAAATGTAAATAGTAAATGTGTATTTTTTTAAATTATACGAAACTAACTGTGGGCGGATGGCATATGGCTGTGAGGGAAGTGGGGAGGCCACTTAAGAAAAGTTATGTTTGTTTTCATAGTTATAAAAATCGCTAACTTTAATTAAGCTTTTCCAATTATATGCTTAGATATGTTCTTAGTATATATACGAAAGGTATTAAAGAAGGTAGAAAAGAGGATACTCACATAGTGACATCTTGAGATAGGAGCACACGAACTTCACAAACACTACAGAAAATTAGTGCGTTTCGCAATTGCGTTTTCAACTAGTAGGAAGGTAAATGTACAGAGCGGACAGGTATGGGAATGGTGTTAAGGAAACGTCATATTGCCAATGATGCTGGGTGAGAGTGTGGTCAGGTTATGGAGGCGGGCGAATGACTAGATGTGTCGGAGAAAACACGAACTGGAGAAGAAAGTAGGTAGATATATAGATGAAAAAAAAAAACTTTGGATAAAAGCCTTGGAACCATGTGACTGAATTCAGACTCTAAAATCAAAAGCAATGTTAAGTTCTAAAGCTATCAACGAACTTGTGCTGAAATAAATAACGGTGTTAATGTTTATATCCTTGTGCCGTACTTGCATGATTCATGATTAGAGTAACGTTTCCGGGATAACCGAAAATAATCGAAGTCTTCATTTAATTGCGATCATCTTTATTTTCTTACTAGTTCAGCCAGTAAGGTGTATAATGTTTAATTCGATAATGTTTGTAGTACGAATGAAATTTCTGTTTTAAGACATGAAAATTGTTTTTGTATATGCACGTCATATCACTTATTTTCAAAATATTCACAGCACAACAGCCTTAACTATTCTTTCACGGGATCAGCATGGGGTAGTCACTGCAAAATGGTTTGAGAACGTCACTTGAACATCCAAGTCCATTGGTAGCACAAAATAATAATAAATAAAATAAAAAAGCAAAGCTAGAATTAGTTACGTAGTATATATTGATTGTCAATGCCGAGGTTTTACATTTAGAATAGTGAAGCAGCAAAATACTCTTTCCCCACATCTTTATTTGTTTTTTCCTCCTTTTTAATATAGCGCGGTAACATCATAGTGCAGAAATATTTACACTGATGTCTGCTAAAGATGAATTTATACTATATATTCAAGGTAGCAAAAAAGTTTTTGCCGTTTTCGATAGAAACAGAAAGGTATACAGAAAATGTCACTTACCGTTAGTCCTCAAATTAATTCCCATCGACATTCAGTAACTTTTGGCTGCGTTCCTTCAGTTTTGCAATGTCCTGGCGGTACAGACGCAAAGAAGGCCCTGAATGCCTGCCGTAAATCTGTCACATTGGCGAAAGATTTCTCATGAAAGTAATTGTTTACTGAAAGAAAGAGGTGATAAAGGGTTGGCGCAAGATCCACAGAGTACGTTGGATGGTATAGTGTCTCCAAGCCAAGTCGAAGTTAGTACCCCTGGTCACCTGCGGCCAATCATTGTCGGCAAAGAACAGTACAACACTGCGATGATTTTCCACATTTGTCCTGCTTCTGGAGTGTATGTTGCAACTGCTGCGAATACAGGTCCGTAGTGCTAGTTTGGCCCAGTGGTAGCAGCTCGTAGTGCACCACTTGGCCACTAGTAAACCAGAGGTGGTCTTGTAATGTGAGACAGGCTCCCGCGGTGACAACCACTGTGTGGTACGCTAGGTAGCCTCATACAGTACCCATTTTTATATAACTGATGAGTACTCAGTCTAATATGGATGTGTTGCGGTACTGAGAATGCAGCGATAAACAGGCTTTCACTCGTTGGTCCATCTTGCCTTGGGACAGCGTGTGGGGTACCCTCTTCCTCAACTTTATGCGCCTTTCCTATGCGTTGCAGGTGAAGTCCTGCTGTTTCATGAGAAACCCCCGAAGCGTTCAGCAAGCTCACCACACTTTTGGCTGTTGTCCTGCTCTATGCCACTTTCACGGCCTTTGGGCGCCCACTGCGGGGATCAACATACAAGGACAAATCACCAGGCCTAAATTTCTGGAACTAATGCCTGACGGTGCGTTCATTCAGAACATTATCACCAAAGGCTTGACGTATTCGGCGACTTAATTCGACTATGAACAAGCCCACGTTAGTCATAAAGCGGATAACCCCAAACGAGCTGCTTCGACCCCTTCATTTATCTTCGTCACTACTCCAGCTATTTCTATCAGTCATGGTCAATGTACCTACTCCCATCCCGATCGCTCTTCCAGCACCTGAGACACTTATTTCCGTAGCAGTGATCACGTCTTCCCATTCGACGTAGAAAAGGACAAAACTTTTGTGGTTACCTTGTAGAAAGTTATTTGGTAGCTTTCGCCGACAAAGGCATTCTAATAAATGATTTCGGATGTAGATATTGATCTCCATATCATCACCCGGAATACTGTGACCTTGGACAGTACTTCTAAAAAACGCCTGAAGAAACACAGAAGCTGAGAACATCAGTCAAAATTTGGAGTGCACCGGCTTATAGTTCGTGACAAGCTGCCTGTTTTAGAAATAGTATAAAAGGTATAATAAATAGAACACACGTACCAAAATGAAACGTACCAAGGCGGTTGAAGAAGAAGAGATTTTGCAAAAGGATAATGTGATGGTAGTCAGTTAAAATCAGAAAAAACTACGAGTTAATATCAGTTCCTGTGCTTAGAAATACCGTGTTTTGTTTACTTGCTATTAAAGATTTTCAGTTTTGGGCAACTCTTCTTTGGAAATATAAATGAATAATTAAGAGTATTATTAATCTTACGTAATACTACGAAACCAAAGTAGATGTAGCTGGACTTGATGTCTTGTATCACAATGTAATATCTCATATGCACTACATCTAGTACATATATTTGTGCGCAGCAGTATTTTAGTGAAGTGTATTTTTTTTCTTGTGTGTTCTGAGTTTTCTGTTATCTGACTCCGGTGTGGGATGTAAGGGTAAACCAAACATGAGAAGACTAACGGATAAACACATTGGGGCAATGTAAGCATGGACTGCTGTAAAAATAAATATTTTGTGTCAGATGTTCTGCGAAAAGACCCACAGATTCTTTTTTTTTACCAGTTTGCGTCACCCGAACTCGTGCATGTGTTTAAAATTCACTGACGTTACTTGAAGATGGTCCAGTGAAACATACAGCGAGGAAAACTGTTACAGGTAGCCCGACTTCGGCTCAGACGTTGAGTGCTATAAAAGATAACTCCAAAGTCGTTGATACCGAGATAAGTCAGGGATGTGATGATGACTCATCGTAGTTACTTGCTGACAGTTAAGTTGTAATGACTGGGAGCGAAGCAATTGTTGATGGCACGGTCTTGGCGCAGGCCGAGTGTTATGAAGGACAGTCATGAAAATATAACGATCACTTTTACTTCGAACGATACCCCACAAGAGGTGGTTTTAAAAATTTCGAATTTCCACCCCCGCAGCCCCTGAATCCTTGGTGTCACCGTAAACTTCATAGGGGGTACTATAATTTATGCACTCAAAGTTTCCCTCTAAACTCCATAGGGGCTGACATCTATCTATCTATCTATCTATCTATCTATCTCTGAATACCTCCTTGGGCCGATTTTCCTCATTACCGAACTTAGTCGAGCTATTAAGCCTAGAAATAACATAATAAAATTAGATTCAAATATCTTCAAAATTAGATACGTACCGATACATTTTCTGAGCAACAGTTTGGTGATGTTAAAGATCATTCAGTCATGTGGTAAATAGACATATTTTGGGAAAATGTACATGTACAACTACGTAGTTTTATTTTCCAAATTAATTTTTCTATGGCTGCGTAATAGTTTTATTTTTGTTAGTGTATATATCCTACAGAACTTATGATATACTCATTCTGCGTGCAATGTGATACTATATCTTGAATATATTGTCAATGTTTTTTTTTTTTTTTTTTATCAAACGTGAACCTTTAAAGAGCACGTAATGGGAGATATTTAGATTCAGGCGTATCACAATCTCACATTTGAGGTTCTTTAATAACCTTTATTTTTTGGTTGCAAGTTTCAAGTTTTTTTTTTAAATTTACTTCCTTTTATTTGAGGTTTAGGACTATTCTAAAGTATTTTTTCAAATGCCCTTTTCGTTGGCGTGAAAAATTTCTTAGAGTCGTTGTTAGAGAGTGTATATTCTAAAGTTTACCCTTGACAGTACTTATGTTTTTCTTTGGATAAGTAGTAATTTCTCCTTCCTTTCTACACTGGCGTCAGAATGGAAGCAACATAAAGTGGGTTAAAATTTACTATAGGTGTACATAATCGCAGTTCGCTTCGATGTATATTATCGTCTCAGGCGCGCCTTATACCGAATGATTTATGTAAAAAATATCCACCGTATCTATGGTGGCAATTATGGAGGTGCTATTAAAGTTAATTCAAATATAATCACCAACGTATGTATTTGTACTTAAAACACTTATAAAAGTATACGATAGTTAATTATTATCGTTCAGTTTTGCAAAGACTGTTCGTGACATTAGCATACGTTGGTTTTCCCTCAGACTTTTTTTTTTAAATAGAATATGTTCCAACCTGTAAGTACCTGAAAAAATGTTCAATAAATTGTTAAAGGTATAAAAGAATAGTTAAAAAAGATTCAGAAATGCTTTACCTCGACAAGCGTTGTTGTACTCCATTCGGGTTGCTTGTAGTGAACAGTATATTATTATTATTTCTTAATTCTTTCTCTCACGTTAATATTTTTTTTCAGTGTGCGCCGTTTAAATTGACTTTTCAAACTTAGAACAATCGCGTTAATCTTCGGGAGAAAATCGGTAACCTGTAGCAGGAAGCTGCAATTGGATCGGTTTAGTTAGCTCACAAGACGAGCTGTTAGTTGTTGGACACCGAATCTGTTGCATTCGTAGAAATGCTTTTAAAAGGAATATAAATTTACTTTTTGTGGACTCGAAGCGAATACCGAGTCACGTCGGGTAGACGTTTTCTCCATTCTGTCAAATTTATTTCTTCGAGAGATATTCTTCGTTAGTACGGTAAACTAAGGTTATTTCTTGCGTAGTATGGATGTTTAGGGAACTTGGAGGCTTCAAATAGCTTTACCAGGATGTAAGTTATGGGATGATACTTCTTGCCAGATCAAGGCAAGCTTCTCCCGAGGACAAGCTGAGCATGTGTGATCGCTGTAGTTCTGTAGTAGGGTATGATTCTATATTCCACGGAAGAGTATAGAAAGCTGGTGCTTTTTAAATTATTTACCAGAAAAGGTTTCTACAAGTTTCTGATACCGTTTGTATCTACTTACTGATATATCCATACATGTTAAGTGTTCTTGCACACTGGTGTTGTGTAATTACTTGAGCACGTTGTCGCCAGATCTACCGCCCCTTTGGTGTTTGAGTTTTCTGGTACCGTTTCCAACACTTATCCGTAGTTGAGTTTAAAGAACTTTAATCCTTATCATCTGCATGTCAGTTCGTAGTGTATTGATAGTGGGAGCAAAGAAAAAGAAGAGGAGGGAAAACATTAACCTAAGGAAACGTCCCAAGCGATGGCCCACACATGCACATATTACCACTAGCCACTGACGATAAGGCAGGACACAAAGCATGCAACATTTAGCCCACAACTCCAGTAGAACACAAGGTAGGTCGACGACACACTGAGGTGAATTTACATTTAGATGCTTATCAGAATAATGGAAACACCTGTAGTTGGCAACACGTCA
>JAGDQP010024772.1:0-27586 GCA_022664845.1 Lepisma saccharinum
TACGCCGCCAGTGCATGGTGTCACCGCATGGATGACATCAGACAGAAACAAATTATTGACAGATCGCAACGACAACTACTGCTACGGCTAACGGGAGCATACCGAACAACATCAGTGGAGGCGCTTCAGATTGCGACAGCGACAATGCCGATGCACCTACAAATTAAGAGATTAGGAGCCGCGTACTGGTTAAAGAAAAACAACGAAAACAAAGTTAGAACAATTCTACACCAAACAGCAGGAGACAGGAAAGAAATACAAGAAATCTTAATCAGAGCGTGGCAAGACGAATGGGAGACAACAACAAAAGCGAGAAGAGTCTTCAGCTTTTTCCCGGACGTGGCGGAGAGAGTCGGACTGCAACTTGAAATAGAAGGCGGCCTAATGCATTTCATAACCGGTCATGGCCCATACAGACAGAAGCTACGGGATCTCCAGCTTGTAGAGGATAATATGTGCCGAGTATGTGGAGTGGTTTCGACCCCGGAGCACACAGTATTAAGGTGTGAGGAAACAAACGAACTGGTTAATGAACAGAGAGCTATCCTGGGGGATACGCCTATTTACACAGTTCTGAGAACTCCAGAACTGGTGGTGGTCCTCCGCGAAACGGCAAACAAAGTTTCAGAGTACCACAGAAGAAAATTTGTGGCCGGGGCTGGGAGACCGTGAGAGGGACGTATGTAAAAACACCCAGAACTGCAACCAGTGAGTTTTTTTTTGTGACAGCTATAAACCGCAACAGCCGAGATTCACAACCGTGGCAAACGCGAACCGCGACCGCGACAACCGTGTAACGCGAATAACAGAACATGAACAATAGACATAGACAAAATATAACGTCTTGCGCGTTAAAACAGTATAACAAAGTCGGAAAAACAACAAACTCGAGCAATATATAAGACTACTTGAGAGCTGCTGGAAACCAGTAGCAGAGTGCTTTGTACGGAAATCCTGCAAAAGACACTCAATTAGTGTGAGAGTGTGAATGAAATGGTGGAGGGACCAGGATGAAGTGAAATAGTGTAGAATGAGGAATTATGTATGAAAACAGAACTAATGTATATGTGGGCTGCGGAAGCCGCACCCCACAGAAGCTTAGTGAATAATCCCAAGAGTGTATGTGAGTGTAAATGGAGAAGAATAGACATACATATACCAACTGTATGAAGAAAGGAGGAACAGGAATAGCCAAGCTGGACTTTCCAGTGAAATACTAGCGGCCCTGTAACAAATTTAGATGCAGCAAAGAAGAAGAAGAGACTAAAATAAAATACCTTTCTTTTTTCTTTATTTCGTTACAGGGAAGCAGAAGGCGCGAAGAAAAGAAGAAGAAGCCTAACTCCAGTTTAACGTTTGTTTTGTCCTGTGTTGTCTTGTGTTTGTCTTCTATGTAATATATGTAATTCGTATCAAATAAAGCATATATGTGGATAGGGACTTCCCTCCCAGCAAAAGTTCCAAACTTAGGAACAAAGACCCGGAGAACATTCCGGACGCCGGGTCACAAAGACCGTCCCGCAACACCACCTGTCTCAGACAGACGGAACATAGGAGATCGCTGGAATGTCGGAACTCCGGCAATCCAACAATCTCCAGGGACAAGCCTGCCCCAGGCTGGGAAGCACTAAGTAGTGCGCGCTGCACGCCCTTGCAAGTGCACGACCTAACCTGTGCAAAGAACGCAGAGAGGCAGGGGGGGAAAGGGGGGCCCCCTTAAAAAAAAAAAAAAAAAAAGCTCTGTATATATATTGCATTACCTCGCCGCAAATATCGCACGTAGCTCTCGCCGATAAGGCATGATTACGGAAAAGTAACAGAGAAACGGTAACGTGAAGCGGCTAGATATATTAGACCTGATTTAATCCAGGTCTGTCACAAATCCAAGTCTTTTGAAATGGCACCCGTCCTGATAGTTGAGGAATCAGTGATTAAGCATATGAGCCAGTATATTATGCAAAGCTATTATTCACTATTATTCAAAACTGATCTACAAGCATGGCATTATTATTTCCAGAAATTTAAGATGGCTATTTAGAATAACCAGACCAGTGACGGTTTCAATACTAGCCTACACTTTCGGTTGCCAAACCAACATGAGATTTGACTCAACCTACTTCTTATACCCTGATCATTGCGGAATCCAAGCACGCATCATTGGAATTTGGAAACCATCATTTTGATGGAATGAATGTGTCAAAAGGAAAGAATTATCACCAGCTGTTGTATGAACTGATATGCACAAGAGATTTCCTTGATTTTTTCTTCACATCTTTGTGTTTCATTCACTATGTTACATTTTATTCAAAGTAATCGGCGCGTGAGGCACGAATGACCATGTGTTGTCTCATTGGAATACAAAAAAAAAGATAGATAGATAGATAGATAGATAGAGAGAGAGAGAGAGAGAGAGAGAGAGAGAGACAGAGAGAGGAAATGGCAAGCGTCGTGGGCAGTGATTTCACACTCACAAAAGTTCTATACGGGGTTATTATCACATACTGTCCTTTCTCAGAACGTCGTAATAAATACGTTAGCGTTCTTGCTAAAAACGCATTTTTAAGTCCTTTCGCAAAATTGAAATATGTTTCTCATTTTGAAAAAAAAAAAAAACTAGCGCAGAATAAACCCTGGTTTAACCAGTATTCATTAGATTTTAACGAATCGTTAAGTAAGCGCTTTAAAATTTATTACGTTCGTTAACTTACGATTCGTTAAGTTCTTAACGAAAGTGGGTGAGATACACCCACTGAGTTGTTAATTTCGTAGATTTTGATAACCTAAATGCGGACTTTATTGTAAAAGACGACTGTGTGATGGCTGTAAATAAAACCCTGTTTGCGATGTAGCGAATAGGACTGTGCGATTTTTCGAGATATCGATCGATACTATCCAATATTGAAACATCGATATTGAGAAAGTAGAAAAAGGTATACAGTATTGATATAAACATATTTTGATATGTTTGATGATCGATGTGAAACGACTTTCAATGTCAAATATATTCGATATTAGCAATATTCGATCCTGGAAGATATTTCACTTCCAACAGTTTTCGATATAAGAGATAAATCGAACTCCAATGATGTTTTGATATGAATGTTATTCAATTTCCAACATCTCCTCTTGATAAGAACGATTTTCGTCTTCCTAAAATAGTTCTCGATATAAGCAATACGTTTGATATTTCGGTATTAAATATATTAATCGCTCTTCGATTTGCTAGCAATATTGATGTTCCATACTGAAATTTGGGTTCATTCTTTGCTTAACTTAAAATTGCAATGTTCATGTAATACAGGGACGTTTTTAAGGGCAGTCCGTACAGTCCGGACCCCGAAATTTGGATTTTTCTGTAAAATTAATATTATTTTAGAAGTAATTATATATTTTTCATACCTAGAAAAATAAGCCTGAGCGTGTCCCTCAGCCTGAGCCGGTGACCATAAATAAAATTCAAATTCAAACCTTGGTCTCTGGACCCCTCTTGGGTACGTGTCTGTTGAAATAACGTGATTTTTTCGCGCTTAATAGCCTCGCTCATAATTGCTTTCCACAATCTAGACACGCCTTTTGCTCAAGAAGGAAAATCTAAATCGCAACACTGATACGAGCAAAATTGCAACCATGAAAAAAGAAACTCGACACCTTGATGAGTAACTCATTTGGACCGAGTTCTGTTCTTAGCCGTGAGTGACAATGGCATCGCATTCGTAGCCTTGTTTCGGTTAAACGTGGGCGATTTTTCCTGTTGCAAAAGAAAGAAGTGGGGAGAGGAGAAACTGCGAGCAGGAGAAATGTAGCGGAGGCGTTGGAGATGAGAACTAAGGTTCCAAAATAGCAGCTGTAGTGATTTGATGACAGTGTTGCCAATTCATGAAGTTATTTACTAGCTATTGGGACATTTATCGGTCTCCAGAAATTGTGCCAACCTTTTCTCAGTGCAGAAATGTAACTTCTTCTTTTGTTTTCGCAATAACAGTAAATATTTGGCTAGTTGCCAGGCCTAGCACAATGCATTGAATGAGAGGAGCATAAAGAGGAAATGGAAGTTATTAGAAACGTACTTGTATTTTATTTGAGGATCCTTTCTAAGATGCTTATCAAAAGTTTTAGCACACTTATGTTGACCATGTTTATAAAACTGTCTGCTGTATTTAACTTAGACATTCCTTAGTCGTTACTTGAATTAGAATTTATTTATTGGACTTCAGGCATCTCTAAATGAGACCAAGATGGGGAAGAAGAAACAGTGGGAATGGTAGCGCCCAGGACCAAATTTGCGGTATACCATCCCGGTATTCACCTGATGAAACTGAGGAGAATCGAAGGAACCCAGGGTTCGAAATGGACCGGAGCAAACCGGAACACCGTTCCTATTCGTGAATATCTTAAACCTTCCTGGTTCGTCTCATCAATATGATAATCATAGGCAAAAGAGGGCAGTCCGCAGTACCATGTTAACGAAGGTAAAGCGTTCCGTTTCGTGAAACAGCAGTACATACGTAGAGCATAACACAGTAAGAGGGAAAATTTTCACCCACATAAAATTAATTTTCAACATAGTAAGTAGTAACCACCATTCGTTATGCACTTGGTCAGTGATGAACAAAAGCCTGTATGCCGCGTTCGCAAAAATCCGACCCAGCAGAATGAAGGCACTGTCTTACAGCTACGATGTCGCAAAAATATTGCCTACGTAGTCCACCTCTCATAGATCCAAATTGAGGAAGTGTGAAAGTGCGAAATCCTGGCTATACAGTGGATGTGGTAGGACAGTCCAGCAAAATTTTGCTATATGCTCAGTGGTCGCGAAACTGGTATGGGGGCCTTGCGTTATCATGTTGGAATTAAAAGGCTGTCTTCTTCTCTGGCCTGACTCCGGAAATTCGGGCTTTTTGCTTCGTCATCATTTTCCTGTAGCGTTCAGAATTGAGGTGGTACTTATCAGGAGTGAAAGATAAGCAGGCACGTGCAGGACGTGGTTTTCCGTAAACATTACACAAGGCAACAGTTTTAAACTTCTTTTCAGTAACATGAAGAATTTCCACCACTCTTTACTAGTTTGCGGTACTGATTTCAAATATGGCTTTTCAAGAATTGTACCATGTAAGTGTTTTCTGTTATGACAAGTTTTACCTTTTTGTACAGAGAAGAAAATTGACTGTTGATGCTGTCTTGATTTTATGAATTTTTACACAGTTTAAATCATACATAATACAGCCTATCACACATAGAATTACAGTGATAAAAATGATCAAGAATAAATGGAGCTCAATTTTATGTCATCGGTATTATTTATATTAGAATTCTGAAAAAGAATTACAAAAAAAAAAGTGTTATTTCGTGCCCATGTTGTCCTCTATGTGATCAAATCTAGCTTATGTGAAAAGAGGACAAGAAATACTTCGAGGATCCACCGAGGGTAAAGAGCCACTAGAGCACAAAATGTTGTTCTTTTTAGGCAACACTGCTGCAACATTATGAAAAGCTGTTGATAATTAGAGTCACTCACAATTAAAACGAGATTATATAAGCGTCAGCTTATCCATTTCCTTTTTTCCAATATTGATAAACCCTAACACCAAGATAAAAAAAATCACATATTTTGAATAATTAAGAGTAAGATAACGCAAAACATGTACTTTAGATATCAGGATTGAATTTAGCATTCAAACAATAAGGAATACATATTTTCATCAATGTTATCAAAATCTTTTTGCCCTAACTTATTTTCAACACTGTTGAAAGGCTCTAGTATATACACACCGTCTCAGCGTGCCACTTTATCGTCTCCGTACACCTTTACCATGCGTCTATGGATGGTAATGGGTGCACTTTGTTCGCCAGTGAGAAATTCAACAACATACCTCTTTTTCGTTCGTACCTCTATGTCAGACGCAATTTTCATAGACTGCCCTGCTGGTTCTATCAATCGTACAACCAAACTAAGAAGGAAACTGTCTCCGGTGGAAATCGCAAATCAACATGAAACTTTTACAGTGTGTTTACCATGTGTGCAAATGAACAATCCTATAGTACTAAGTTTCGGAATATGAGTTTTAACACTTCAAAGTTCACGAAATTTTGTTCTGAACGACTGCAAGACAGGCGACACTTTTTACATATGCGTGGAAGGTGTGGATTTTCCGTTCACTTTCACATGAAAGGTTGTGCTGACGTATGTTCAATAGAAGCTATTGATGAAGTTGGCGCGTTTATTAATTGCACTGATGCTTTCCAAATGCAAATATTATATACGTGGGAGACACCGAAATAGGGATGGATTTGAGCGAGTGCGAGTCGAGTTTTCGTTAAACTCGACTCGACTCGTAAGAGAAATCTTTCAACTCGACTCGACAAATATTGTCCAACTCGACTCGAAATTCACTCGAGTTTCGAGTCGAGTCGAGCTAAAACGAGCCAAATCGAACCAAATCCTACAGTATATCTCTATGCTGTCTTCTTGGGATAGCCAAAATTTCCGGACAACCAGAGGACAAATTATCCGGTATCTATTTAACCATCAGGATTGTATCTATCATCCAAATATTACCCGTTATCCGGATATTTGCCGACATCCGAAAATTATCCGCTATCTGTCCGAATATTACATGACGTCCCCATATAGTCCAGTCATTAGGTACTTTTTGGGTGCAAACGGTTGAGAAGTTTTAAAATTTGGCACAATTGTACACTTCAGAGCCCTAACTATAATGCTAAATTTGTAAACTTGGATTAGGGGACAGCCGCTCGTGCCGCCATTTTGAATCAAAAATTGCGGGAAAGCAACTATATATTTAAAGTATGCCCAGTGCAATTCCAAACCACTGAAGCTAGACAAACGAAATTTGATATGTTGATGTATCATCAAGAGTAGATTACGGGAAAATTACAAAATTTGGAGAAAATTGTCATCTTCAATCCAATATGGCGGACAAATAATATATATATAAAGAACAGTAGAACACCCAGGCCGAACCGCTGGAGCTAAATAAACGAAATTTGACGTAAATGTGTACCATCAAAAGTAGGTTGCGAGAAAATTACGAAATAAAAAAAAAGTCGCTACCTTGAATCCAATATGGCCAACAAACGTATATATGTCGAAATATGCCCAAACCGAACCTCTGGAGCCAGAGAAATGAAAGTTTGTCATCAAGTTAGTTTACAATAACATTTTGAAATTTGAAAATATTCGACATATTGGATCCAGCATGGCCGAGAAACATACATATCTAAGATATGCACATATATTTTATTCGGTTCTATTGGATTCAAGATGGCGATTTTTCCAAATTTCATAATTTTCTCGCATCCTACACTTGATGGTACACATTTATGCCAAATTTCGTTTATTTAGCTTGAGCGATTCGGCCTAGGTGTTCTACTGTTCTTTTTATATATATCGGGTCTATATGATTTATCCGCCATTTTGGATTGAAGATGACGATTTTCTCCAAATTTTGCAATTTTCCCGTAATCTACTCTTGATGATACATCAGCATATCGTTTGTCTAGCTTTAGTGGTTTGGACAGGGCATACTTTACATATATATAGATGTTTTTCCGCAATTTTTTATTCAAAATGGCGACATTTTCAAAATTTTTATATAAGTAACTTTGTAGAAAATGTACATTGCAAATCCACTCCAATTTTCAATTTAAAAAATCTCTAAAACCCACAGGATCTATGCTAAAAACTGCCTTTTAGCTGCCATATTTCAAGATGTAAAAAAATTAGCCTTATAGTTAGGGCCCCCAAGTGTACACTTCTGCCAAATTTCAAAACTCCTCAACCTTTTGCACCATAATACACTTTTTTATGTCTCTAATGGCTGGACTAATATAAGTTATCCGATGCCGAGCGGTCTGCGGTGGTAGGCCATTGGCTCGAAGGTCCCGGGTTCGATTCCCGGCAGGGGCATGGGTGTGGATTTTAACAGCTAAAGGCTAATCGTGACGGGCCGATGTCCAAAGTTACTAGACTGGCTCATATAAAAATAAAGTTTACCAAAGTTTACCGATGAGTAGTTATCTATCCTATATCCGGATAATCTTCTATCCAGATTTGGCCATCTCTTGTCTTCCCGTTTAGCCAATTCCGTTTCACCTAACGAGGAATTTTGACGTCATCAGTGCACAGCGTTATTATGTTTTTCGAAAATAAAATCCTGTTTTCTTATGTTTGGTTAAACTTCACAGAGCCGATCCAGAAGGGCTGAATATTAGAAGAACCTAAATTGTGATAATCAATAGTAGACCCTATTAATCGGGATTTAAAAAAAAAAGAACAACAACCTGTCCAGCATCTTTTCTCGCTATCGCTACTCGGCATCTTGACCATGGATTGGCGCCGTGATTAAGCCAATACATTTTCTTCTATTAACTTTTGACTTCTAGAGTGACCACTTAAAAATTAATTAATTTTAATTATTATTATTATATCGCAGCACTATTTAAGTTTCTAGGAATTAATAATTTATGAATGTATTTATCCATTTAACAAATTCCAAATTATTCAGATTCAATTTAACGCTGAATACTTTACAATAACAAGAAGGAGAGGAAGGATTTGAGAAGGCATCGGCTAAGGCCTGTACTGAAGATAGCATTCTGTCATATGCATGGTAGTACAGTAAAATCCTGGAAAACTCCATTCAGGATCTCCAAACATTTTTCCCCTCTCACTTTGACAAATACAGATTTCCTTTTGGCCATCAATTGCAAAGATGCTGATTGGAACTCCTCACGAATGCTGGGAGAGAGAGAGAGCAAGAACAATTTGTTCCTGTATATCGACCTCCTTCTTTGTACGTACCAGAGTTCTGCTTGTACTCAGCAGATGTGGAGACAAAATGTTTATTGCAAAGTCTCCGAAAGAATAATTGAAAAACCAGATCTGAGTTGTTCACAATGATTTTAGCGGGCGACCGAAAAGGTCATCATAAATCAGTTGCGAACAATACTTCCCCCGCACTCTTGTAACCGTAGTCCAAGTGTTTTTATAACTTCCGTTAAAATTCGCAAGGACAAGTACGGTCAAAGATAATACCGCTCCCGCCCAAGAATGTCAAAGAATCCAACAACAAAGGTATCTTTTTCATCTATATCGTCAAAAATCCACTCAAGCATCTGTTTCACAAACACGATACGATTCTGACACAATGATCAGGACGTTGATTTTGGAGAAAACTTAAAAAAAAAAATGTCTAAATATATATGAGCCTCCTGCGTAGCCTAGTCGGTAGCGCGCTCGACTTCAGTGATGCAATTGGGGAACTGCTGTGAATAAAAGACAGTGGCGATCACAGTTGGGAGCTCTACATTCCCAACCTGTCTGGTCAGCGTGGGAACAGTAGACCAACTGCTCCCTCCGGGGAGAGGCCTCATCCAGTAGTGGATCGAATATGACTGTGATATATTTATAAACATCTTAACTGACGGTGTTTTTCTTGTCAGGGGATGATGAAAGGAGAAAGTACATAGAAACTTTCCGGAATTTCTGACTTGAGAGTCTCTGCATTAGACATATTTCTAAAGAAATCTACCTAACATGTAAAATAATCGCCCCCCCCCCTCAATTCCCCCTCCGCCATAAATTTCTATTGCTCTTGGTTTTCTTGACCTGATGATGTTTTCATTCGATTCAGCGTACCAAAAAACCTATAAATCGACGCCCCACACGCCTATTTCACGCAACAATGGAATTCCAGTACTTTTCCCCTACCCCCTCAAAAACACCCTTCCCTAGAATTTTTATGCTCTATTCGGTTTTGTGAACCTCATGTCTAAGGTAATTTATTACCAAAGTTTCATGAATGCAGGAATTTTTCGATTTTGGGGTCTATTTTTGGCTTATTTTACCTGCACTAAAAACGAGCTAAAACGAGTCGAAAACTTAACATCCCATTTAATTTGTAAGCGATTGACGTCCACGTAAAATCCCTACACACACCACTTTTAATTTCAAGGTGGAACGAACAATTTTTGCGGTCTAGTGGCGAACATTCAAATTTTCTTAAGTGACATCAGCAGAGTGCCACACCAGTAAATAGTCTTTCGATTTTTTAAGTGATTATTTACTAGTCTTTTTGAAGACTGCATGAGAAATGTCGTGTAAAACTCCTAGCTATTATAAACTAACACTTGGTGGGTGAGATAATATTTCACATTACTTAACGATACAAGTAGAAAAAGCACTTCCAGAAACATCACTATGATAAATTTAAAGGTGTTCTCTCATACTCTGTGGTGGATTCGTTAATACTGCGGACTTCAGATATTTGAATTTTATTTTAAAATTGGTAGCACGTCCTCATTAAAACGTATTTGGTTTGAACTTACTCTACTAATGAAAGATACTTCCATCTAAGTCTATTCCAGTCGTTCCGTACATGGAATTTCAAATCTGTCCGGGAATCCGGAAATGAAAAGGTCCAGATGCCCTAGATGCTGATAATGAAAATAACCCTAGATGCTGATAATAATGCCTGGAAAGACAAGACAAGGCTAGAGGGCGTTAAAGTTTGCAGCAAGCCGCTGCAATGGCTCCAGCAGTTTCGGTTTGAACAGGATTTATTACACAAAATATATACATGAACATACCTGACAGTGCTGACAAAGACCGCAAAACCATTCCAGCGTGCAACAAATAGGCCAATATTTGTCTTCACAAATCTAAGTAAGGATTTTCTACAAAGTGATTAAAATAGAAGGGAGAATCATAATGGACACACAGAACAAAAGACACATCAGGGCAACCTTTAAAAACACACTCCAAAATGATACAAATCACACACACACACACAAAAAAAAATATGAATTTCGGGGGTGGGATCCGGACCCCCAGGAACCCATCCCCTTCTACGTACGTCCCTATCCGTAACTGCCAGCAACTTCAAGAGTGTAAAATAAAGTGGCATTTGACACCGTGTCAATGGAGTGTGATTTTGAAAGTTGTGTGCCTGTTTTGATTCTCCCTTCTGGTTTACTCACTTTGTAGAAACCCCTCACTTAGATTTGTGAACATAAATACTGGTCTATATCTGCCAAACTATTTGTTACACGCTGGAGTGGTTTTACAGTCTTTGTCAGTACTGTCAGGTATGCTCGTGTACAGGCGCAGATCCAGGATATGGTCAAGGGTGGGGCTAAACCATAGTTGTTAACCCGACAAAATCTATATTACACATTATTATTATGACTATATATATATATATATATATATATATATATATATATATAGGTTTGCACATTACATATATATATATACAGTGTCTGCCTTTACAAATTGGAACTAACGGACCAGAAGAACAGCATACTAAATAAACCCGTATGCGTACTAAATAAAGAAATACACGTATTACATACCTATAGAAAAGAATATGCACTACGTACTCCAATTTTAATAAGACACTAACATTAAGGATACTATAACACACTGCTCTACATTTTTTATTGCATTAACTACTGAAATACTGGCAACTTGCTATCGACTAATGCGACAGCTATTCCGGGTTGACAGCAAATTGTTGAATCTTTTTACCAATCGTTTAACTCCATTCTTCTTGGCTTCGTTCTAGAAAATATTTATCACTTCTTCCACATCAACACTTCTTTCTCTGGGAATAATTGTTAAGGCAAGGCTATTCAATCGTGCTTCCGACATTGTGCAAAAAGTATGTTTTCGGTCATCATAGAGTGCAAAAACTTCTTTCTGCAGAAGCAAACATTTGGAGAACAATTCTTATATTCGGATAGAATTCGTTGCAGTGTTGAAGTGCATGTAACGCAGTATCAGGTATTTGCTGCTTCTCCTCTTCTGGTTTATTCTACATTTTCCTCCACAAAGTAAGTTCAACATGCAGCTCTAATTCCTCTGGATTTTCATGTAAATCGTTTTGGTGTATTAGTGCAGCTTATAACACAGTGGGGGTCATCATAACGGTGTCGATTGGCAGGAATTATTCCCTCAATAGGAAGAATTTGCACTAATCTATTCTCGAATCTACTTTCAAGATACTCACTGAAATGATCAAGGAAAAAGATTTGAAGTATTCCTCAGTCAAATCAAATATAGGTGAGCATTCTGCATCCACATTTGTTCTCAGTTCTTTGAATATCTCAAGAACATTTCTTACATTATTGATTGCAGCCGACCAATCTAATTTTGGACTCTTCATACAATTTCAAGTGAGACAATAAAATCGCTACGTTTTAACGTGGCTCGAAGCACTACTGGACACTACATCTTTACATTCATTTTCTAAACGCTTTAGTGCTGCCACATTATGAGGAAACAGTTCTACGAATGTAGTTACAGATTCGTGTCTTTCTACCCAAAGTATCGCACAAAGTGCTTTAAGTTATTAGTATTATTATTATTAGAAATATCAAATTCAGAAATAACTGACGTTTTGTTGATTCCGAAAGAAATGTTCGATAGTGTCTGTAAACTGCGAGTTATTGTTCTGCTAACATCGTTCACTTTTCCTGCCATATTAGCACCACCATAACCCTGACCATGAAGGTTTTCAATACTCAAACCTAATCGCTCCAGCTCCTCTAACATAGCTTTCTTAATGGCTTGTATTGTTATTTTAACATTTACGAGGATGAATTTTTTAGGCATTGGAAATTCTGAGCTACGAAAAGCCGTCCGGGTATAAATATATATATTTTATTGACATACAGTTCACAGAGAAACTAATTCAACAGTGGTGTAATAACAAATAGAGAAATAAGCTATGTATTGTTCTAATGCTAATTGAAGACCTGAATTGCAAAACATCCCAAGTCCACCGGAATATTTTTTTTTTTTTCAGGACGAACAAAAACAGACCAAGGTCTTGGTATGTTATCCTATTCAGCTGAAATTATTTGTATTAAAAAGGGTTTCTGTGGTGGGATTAAGATGTAGTAATATTTATGCAAGTGGATAGCCCTTGGAACATAGATATCGACGAACAGAAAAATGTAAATATGAAAAAAGTGGACTTGGGATGTTTTGCAATTCAGGTCTTCAATTATTAAAGCTGTTACCAGACTCTTTTCTTGCTTTGGGCAGATGCTTAGGAAGATACAGCTTTACCCAGTGGCAAGTTGAGATTCAGGGTTAAGAAATGAAATCTACTAATTTCTCTCAATTGTAATCTACTTCCATTAAAATTGTCTTCTTATTAAGTTTTTTACGTAATACATCTTGCCTTTTTATACAGTGTAAAGCACACTCACATGTCACTTTATCCAGTGTAAAGTAGGATTGAAGGCCATTTTGGCTATAGCCCCCCCCCCCCCGCGCCTGTTCATGTATATATTTTGAATAATAAATGCCTATTCGAACCGAAACTGCGGGGGCCATTGCAGCAGCTGTCTCCCCCTTGCTCCAAACTTTAACGCCCTCTAGCGAATAAACGCGGCCTTGCACGGTCGAATTACTTTCCAGGCATTATCAGCATCGGGGTACAAATGTATATACGAAGTCTCATCAAAAAATTCCTGTTCGAACCGAAAAAGTTCCCTTGTAAGAAAAGAACAATTAGATTTGAGAACAATTAGTTACAGTGTTTGGGGGCTGAAACTAGACACAAAAACAACCACAATTTTGTATGTGCACAAGCGTCGAAAGCTGCTTCCTTTTCGAGTTATGAGCGAGCGAAAATCCAGAAAACTGACCTTTAAAGCTTCATAGCGCAAAGACAAATGAAAATGCTAGAACATGCGGAGTGGACAATTTCAGAGAAAATATGTTTTTAAAAAATCAATTTCAAGACTGTGAGGAATTTGCGTAAAGAATCCCACTAAGGAAGTCAAGGACCCCATAATAATTTTAAGATTGACAGGAACAGAGTTTATTGAACTCTTGCGAAGTTTCTCCAGTTTAGATTCAGAATTTTTTGAAAATACAGGTATGATTTTCTCTGACATTACAATGTCCACACCGCTTGTTCTAGCAGTATTAGACTTTGCGCTATGAAGTGCTTCAAATTTTTGTTTTCATATGGTTTCTTCAAGAACAACTTAATTCTAGTCCAATTTAGTATGCTTCATAGCAATAGGAAGTGTTCAGTTTGACTTCAGTTTCTATTTAGATCCTAACCCAGGTGGTCAGCTACTAAGGACGGGAACCACGGCTTAATATGTGACCCGAACCACTATGTTTAATGCATTCCCCGGGATGTAAATGCCGAAGCACACGCAAAAATGGAGAAATCCCTAGACATTCAGTTTTAAGATGGCCGAGAAACTGTGCAAGTACAATATGAATACAAATGTATCAATTATAGAAAAGTTATAATCTTGTTCTATCTTTAAATTGTAAAATTAAAAAAAAAGTTTCTGAGCAAAATACGGGAAAGGTGATAATAAAGGTTACAGTATTAGGAAACCTCATAGATCCATGCTTATTCTATTTATAATAAGAAATGGAGTGGCTGTGGGCAAGAAAATCTTCTCGTGCTAGTTAACACTAGAGACAAACTCAATTGATGGCGCCCAATTTTACTTTTGCACCACCAAATCAAACTTTTCCCCTCACACACACACACACACACACACACACACACGCAAAAAAAAAAAACTCCTCAAACTACACGAAACTCGCACTGATGCTACTGTGCTTCACAAAGGTGGTACTAATTTTGGAAGGACTCGACTTTATATACCAGGTGTATTCATAAGTAGTTTCCGGTTTACCTAAGAGATGGCGCCAGCGAAAAGTACGCAGCGTATTCATTTGACACATACGTCATTTTGTTCGTCTGACATTAAACTACAAACACACACAAGTTGAGTCCGCCAAACACTAGCGTCTTTGTTTTATCATTCAGTGATCATGTCGAAGTTTGTGCCTGAAAGAGAACATTTGCGGCACGCATTGCTTTTTTTATTCAATCAAAAGAGAAAGGGTGCTGAAAATCATCGTGTGCTGGTAGAAACATATGGTGAACACGCTCCATCGATTAAAACATATGAGACATGGTTTCGACAATTTAAAAGTGGTGATTTCAACGTGAAAGACAGTGCGCGCTCTGGTAGACCAGAAAAGTGCGAAAGCGAGCAATTGCAGGTGTTATTGGATTATGACCCAACTCAAACTCAACAGCAATTGGCAAAAGCATTACATGTGTCACAAGAAACAATCAGCAGACGTTTACGAGCAATGGAGAAGATCAATAAACTGGTTAAATGGGTCCCACACGATTTGAATGAACGTCAAATGGAAAATCGCAAAGTCACTTGTGAAATGCTGCTTCAACGCCACGAAAGAAAATCCTTTTTGTATCTAATTGTGACGGGTAACGAAAAATGGATTTATTTTGAAAACCCGAAGCGGAAAAAATCGTGGCTTTCACCTGGCGAAGCCGGTCCTTCAACACCAAGGCCAAATCGCTTCGGCAAGAAGACCATGCTTTGTGTCTGGTGGGACCAGAGCGGTATTGTGTATTATGAACTCTTGAAGCCCGGCGAAACCGTTAATGCACAACGCTATCGCCAACAAATGATTAATTTAAATCACGCATTGATCGAAAGACGACCGGAATGGGCCCGAAGACATGGCAAAGTGATTGTGTTACACGACAATGCGCCGTCTCACACACCAAAACCAGTGAAAGACACCTTGAAATCGCTTGGATGGGACATCCTTCTGCACCCGCCGTACTCCCCAGACCTGGCGCCATCTGACTATCACCTCTTCGCATCAATGGGGCACGCGCTCGCAGAGCAGCACTTCAGTAATTTCGAAGACCTTGGAAAATGGCTCGACGCATGGTTTGCAAAGACAAGCAGTTTTTCTGGCATGGTATGCATCAATTACCTGAAAGATGGGCGAAATGTGTAGAAGCCGATGGCCAATATTTTGAATAAAACAAAATTAATTTCCCTTGAAAATTACGTGTTTTCTTTACCACAAAAACCGGCAAAAACTTATGAATACACCTGGTATTCGAGGTGTCACAAGGTACATTGTCTATAAGATACAACACTCTCCCCTACAAAAAAAAGTGTGTTATACCCATTTGTTATTGTGGAATTTAAAATGTTTGTGCTTTTGTTAGAGGAAGCGGTAACATCATTTCTTTACTTTGTATATCAGATATAAACTGTACATCGCTGTAACGTTTTCCCCTTAAAATGTGTCTTAGATGTCTCTATGAGCTATTTTTTAAATGAAGAGAATGTTGCACTGATCTGATGCTACTCAGCTCTGAGTTCTGTGCTTTTCCCGAAACAACGAGCAATATTTTTTTAAACTTTGCATTGCATAATGCTTCAAGAACGGCATCGCTCGTTGCTCCGAGAAAAGCACAAAAGTGAACGCTACTTTTCCAGTAATAATCACAAAGGTTCCGAGGGCCCTTTGATAACATCTCAAAGGTCGGTGAGCCCTCTTGTGATATCGAAGGAATTTGAAAAATTATTATTTTTTAAATAGCTTCGCAACACTGACAGCTGGAGCGAAATAGGCGATCAGGACTACTTCTATGACCTGTCTCAGTAAGTAATGCAAATGTATGCAAAATTTGGTGTAAATCAATGGACGCGTGAAGATTTTTATAAGTAACTGACACACAACGATTTATTTTTATAAAATAGGTTTGGAACATTGACAACTTGGATGATTGTGACGGGGACACCCACAATATTTTTTTCTTGTAAAAGTTTCGTGCGGATACGTTTAATGGAATCGAAACAATATTAAAAATTGAATTTTGAAGAAAAAAATGGGTTGGTAACACTGACACACTGCACTAATCAAAACAGTTTCGTGGAATGTGAACTAGTCTATTTAAGATTTCTCCAACGATATCTCAACTTCTAATCAACACCTACTGTTAGTTTCGAGCATTAGCTGAGTATATTCTTTGGGAATGGACAAACGGATAAAGCGGGAATATAGGGGTCCTTTATTACTAGTAATAGCTCTCGATATACTTTCAAGGGACCTAAAGGTAGTACATCTTTAAATCATTTTCTTCTTTTAGTTTTGTAGAGTTTTTTTAATTCTTGTGGATGGATGATGCATACTAAACATATTAGTGATTAGATAACACAGAAACATATAAATGGAAAACATATTTAATACATAAATAATGCACAATATCTTTTCATATACTAAACTATATTCCTAAGGTAACTTTAATAAAACAATTTCTACACTCACCGCATTGACGAGATTCCAAAGGGAAAGCACATCCAATTTTCAGTGGCTTCCATCTTAATATGCGTTTGTATTCTTCTATACAATATAAAAATATAAGCTATAGTATGTCCAGAAGCCAAATACTTCAGTGAATCCAATTAATGAGCCTAAATCAAGCTCAAGTATGTACAAACGTGGGGTGTCTAGACCCTGAGAACACAAGATTTAGGAATTTCTTGAATCTTCTTTCTCAGTGATACATAATATCTTTACACATATTTGCACTTTTTGGCCTTTGAGTAATTATTTTCGGGTGATGTATCAGTGTTACAAAATGTAACGGTATGTAGAAATTTAGAAGTCAAACTAAATCAGCTTATCATAATAGGTTTGTTTTCTGTAGACGCTGCTGTTGTTCTGTAGTTTCTAGTCTCTGATTATTATCTGTTAATGACATGCTAATGGTGTCTCTGTTGTTGACGTTATGTCTAATCTTGATTGCATGTTACTGTTGTAATGTTGGAGTGTTTCTTTCTTAGGGATATCACGTGATTTTTAACTTTGTAATAGTATTTGCTTCAGAGGTTGACAGCCCCGCTTGTCCCATGGTTTGATGTGCACCGTGGGACTGTATAATATATTTAAAGAATAATGTATTGTAAACGATGTGTTTAGTACAAGATTCGTATGCGAACTATAACAAAATAACGTCGCCAATTACTTCGTCAAATGAACAAGGACTAACAATGTGTATGGTAATAAATCGTTGCAACATATTTTTATTATTATTTTCTTATTTTTTAGGTCCCTTGATAGCCAAGCTATAGCCTAGCGAAAGGTTCTTTATAATCCCATTCAGTCCGTTCGTGTCCAGAAATTAAATATGAGGAATTACAATGTGTAGAGAGGTGCTTGACGTGTTGTTGGAAAGGTATTTTTGAGCTAGACTAACTCAGAAACTTCAGAACCGTCTTGATTGGCGCAGTACATCAATGTTGCCAACCCATTAAAAATCAATTGTTCAAAATACTTCCATTCCGTTAAACCTAGCTGCGCCTAAGTTGACATAAACATTATTCCATACAATAGAGAAGCCCAAGTACCGCAATTGCTAGTATTGCCAACCCAATTTCCAGACAATCCATTTTTAAATTGCTTCCATTACTTTAGACGTAGCACCACTAAATAAATATTATTTGATACAATACAATCATACTGTGAGTGTCCCAGTGCCCAAACACCTCGTTGCCAGTGTTGCCAACCCTTGTCCAGAAAATATATATTGGCTAAATTTGCTCAAAAACAGTCTTAATTGGTGCAGTGGGTAAGTGTTGCCACCCGATTGTTTTTAAATTCAATATTTCAAAGCACTCCCATTTCGCTAGACCTATCAAGCTTGGCATAGGCTAAACATTATTCGAACACAATAGAATAGTCCATAGTGCTTTTACCGCCCATACAATTCATTTTATCTATCTATTTATTTATCATTTACAATAGAATAGTACTGTTGGTTTTCACGTTCCTTTGCGCTCCAGTTGTTAGTGTTGCCAACCTATTTTATAAAACTGAATGCTAATGTGCCTAAAATACTATCAAGTAACCGGAGTGTTCGCGATTGTTAGTAGAACCGCAGCTCTAACTTGTATTATACCACTGAAGTCAATTAAGTTTGAAGGCTCCCAGTCGTGTGGTAGTAATGTGCAGAATTTTGCAGACAGCATGCTAACTATCTCAAAAAAGCAATATCCTGTGGCATATCAGACACGACACGTAGTTAATTCACAACGGGTTAGTGCAGCAGTATACTGGTTGTTGTGTGACGTGCAAGCTGCGAGGTGAATCGGAGGTGCAGCAGCGTACAAACATTAAGATTTATTAAAAATTAGGTCACTCCGCCACAGAAACTCTACAGATGATCCAGCAGATGTGTGGAGATGCAACTGAGAGTCGTGGGAAACATACCTTCAGCTCCGTGGGAAACTTTCTGGTCGCCGTCGGAGTTTATCACCCCAGCAACGGAGGCCCTCGGATCGATTCCAGCTCATGAATTTCAGAAGTCCTACCAGCAGTTATATTGGCGCTGGCAACACTGCATTGTGCCCAAGCACAAGTAAATGAATATGTACGTGCCCTAGGAGCACAGGATATCTGACCAATATCGGCCCAATAGTGGGCTACTATCGCCCAATATCAATCAAGGTTGAATCAGTATTGTTCCAAGGTTGGCCCATTATATCCTGTGCTGCTAGAGCGGTGTCAAGTATGTGCTCAGAAAGCACCCAGTCTTAGAACTTATTGACATTAGTGGTATATTCAACTGGGAAAGACGAATGCTCATTGAAAGTTTAATAGCAGTGTGAAATTAATGAAATTGCATATCTGACAGTTTTTCAAGGACACTGAGTTCGGTTCTGAAGTTACACTGTGTAAATTTTGAACTTCGACATCCAAAATGGAAGGAGCCCAAAAAACCTAAAGACTATTTTTGCCATGAATGCCTAGAAATTCTGCAACTCACCAGTGTCTGTGGCACAAAATGTGGCCTATTGTTCAAAAATATAATAGGAAAGATGGCAAAATCTCAAAATTATTTCATTTTGGAAATTCGTTTGATTTTTGTTAAGTTTTCATATCTAAATATACCAAGTGACGCTGTTGACTACACCTCCAAACGGCTTCATGCTGAATATTTGAAACTAAAAACAATAAAATAAAATATATTTGAAAGCATTTTTTAAATATAGATTGTTAAAAAAAAATTATGTTAATGTTATTGTATTTAAATTAGTAGTATATTTGAAGTTTCGGATGATTGACGTTCGGCTAATAATGTTCTATTGTAAATAAATGTACATAGGACGCCGGCAATTTTAGTTAGAGAAAGCAAAGTGGCCCTGATGTTATATCTAATTTTAAAATTTCACTCACTTCCAGAAGATCAAATTTAAATTTCATGACTCACTTTCTACAAATGCACCAGTTCTCGGCATGTTAAGGTGGATTTTGCGGAAAGGGCCTTCTGTGGATCTATGTGTAAGAAACAGCCCTAATTTTTTCACTTCATTAGCAACTTCAGGTCTCGAGCGACAATGTAACAGCACAAATCTATTCAGTAATTTGCATTATAGTGATAGAATTACGTTTCTTTACGACCCTGATTTTGCTCCAGTAGTCGTCACCCTAAATTTTGCTGGTCATAGTCGTCACACCAATGCACCAGTAGTTTGTCACCCTATGTATTGCAAATATACGCATGGAAAATATGTATGATATCTTCTTTTTCACCTTGATGGATCTGAACCTGGCCAAATTAAAGCGTGCTTGAAAGGAAAGAGGCAGAAAGGCAAGGATTTTAGGTATTATTCTAAAGCAAATAAAAGAAACTTGAATTGACTTCCTACATGGTGGAATATGTAGGAATTTAAATTTTGACTTTTATTATGTAAGGCATTTAGGCATCTCGGGCTGAGGTGTTTGGGGAAAGGTATTGGAAAGTAGTCGACTAGGGTCTAGTTTGTGAGTATAATCCCGCCATTTGCCTGGTGTGAACGAGGGAAATCCCAGGAAAACTTCCGTCAGGATGGGCGGTTACTAGAGGAACTTTTAGGAGTAGATTGTGCTACGTTAGATGTAGAGCTGTTTCGAGTGTTCGTTACATGGTTGTCGCATGTGGAATGAGATGGAATTTGATGATTGCTGAAATCTGGTTGATGTCAGAACCCGATTCTCTATTTGTTTAAATACTTCCAGTACATGAATAAATATGTGTCTCTGATGTCTCCAACTCATACATCTCCTGCTTCCTCAAACGTCTTCAGCTTTCCACCGAGAAATTTCTCCAGAGTTAACAAAGCATCACGTTTCTTACTTGAATTGCTATGTAGTCGTTGGGGGAAGAAGTAGGCGCTTCAGAACTGGAAATAATCGTCCTAATATCTACTGACGAAGGATTCCACAGGATTCCGAAGGAAGAATATCACACTTTTTAAATGTATGTCGTAAAATTTCTCAATTAGGCCCAATGCTTCGGTTAATGACTTCATCTAATAACATACGAGTCATTCTTGGTGATATTTGCAATTTTCTTCCCAACCGTTTGTTCAATACGCCATTCGTGAAGAGTTTTATTCCATGACTTCTTCCGTAGTATAAATCCGTATGTCCATAGCTTGTACAGTATTAGTAACATTTCGTAAGAAAGGTAGGGGATAATCAAGCATTGTTCACCAAAACGACTAGAGCGCAATGTCAAGTGAGACAAATGCCCATGAATGAATAGAATAACAGCGAGAAGAATCGAATATATTACTTAAAATCTCATAAAACACTTCACTGGTCACTGCAGTTATGCCCATGGCAAACGTTCATACTTGAAACAAACCAACAGAATACATAATGACATTTTTCGACAGCATTTCCTGCCATCAACGCATCAGACATTCATTTCCATCAATCTAATTTGTTGGTAAATATTCTTCTCCCCTTTTGTTCTTAACGTCACTTCTGGATTTCTTCTGAGAAAGGATGCTATCCATTTTCTTCCTGGTCGTCCATTCTTAAATTCTTATTTAGTTCCTTTGCATGAATTAGACACAGATCTTCTTTCGTAATGTGAAATCATGCTTTGCCAATCTATACTATCCAATCAGCAAACATCTTTTATCTTCTCCTGTTAAAGATGAATTTGAAACCATTTTTCTTTCAGTAGATGTCCTTCCTGTAGCATCAAATAAAGGAGATAGTATTTATCCTCTCTTATGTGTACTATTCCCACATTTTTCTTCTCTTACTCAAAAACGCATAAAAATGTCTGTTTCGGAGGTCATTCACAGACTTTTACAAAGACGAGCTCAAAGGTTCGTCCGCCCAAACTTGCCCTCTGTTGCCCCAAAATTAGATAGTCTTGGCGGCCATGCGCTCTATACGGAAGAAAGATGTACCGCGTACGCATAACAATTACTACGTGCAATAAGTGACTCCTAAAAGTCCAGTTAAACAATAAAATCAACATTTTAAATTACTCTTCTTACACTTTTAGTCTAGGGGAATTAGATAAACAATTATGGTAGCAACCACAAAACAAACGAAACGAGATCATATTAAAATGAATGCTATTCCCGTGAAACAATCTCAGACATGGTCCTACTGATATCTATTGACTACGTAAAAGAAAAACGTGTAGATTACGAATTTGATTCTTGGAACGTTTCATTTCATTTTTACAAATTCGAATTATTTAACCTGGACGGATGAAGAACGTTACAGACATTCTTACACGTGACAACTCCCCCACTGTTTAACGTGAAACATCAATCGCATTTCTATTTCAATCGGGTAATAGGCCTAAGCCTGTCTTTTATTCATGTACATTCTGAACCAGTAGTCGTCACTACGATGTACCAGTACTCGTCACCCATGACGACTACTGGACAGAGTAAGGTTATGACCATGAAAGTTTTATAAGTTTGTCATCACATTAAATTTAATTTAACACTTTCTGAAGTAAACAAAATAAGTATCAATTTTTCACCAGTGTTCGTCACCCGTGACGAATATTAGTGCAAAGTATATTTGACTTACACCAGTAGTCGTCACCTCCCAATGCATAGAAAGTCGCAGTCAAGGCACGCAAACTTATAATCTGATACTTAATTTGATCACTAAAGAGACATTTTATGCAGATGTAAACATCAGGTACTTATACTTAAAACTTTTTAATGTTTACTTCTTAATGTTCACTTGCTTAATACTTTTCAGAAACAAAACCACGAAAATAGCAGGAAGTACGAACTTGCCGCCCAAACAACAAGACCTCTCTACTAAACGAGGTGACGCAATGAACATATTATTTATGGTGCCAGTTACGCACAAGATTATGACTGCTAAATTGGTCTGTTTTTTGTCACCAAACGATGGAAGGTTTTCTTATTTTTACACGTTTAGTTAAAACATGATGACTACTGGAGTAGTGACGAGAACTGGTGCCTTTACCTTAAGTAAAATCATTAATAAAGAAATATTATTTTCGTAGTATCTCTAACGTGTTACATCGAGGTCTCAGCAAGACGAGTTCAAAATTCTGATCATGGTGCGGACGGGAGGTAATTTTCAACTGAGGAGGGAGTTAAGGCTAAAATGTAGGGTAAGGTGTCGTTGGAAAGGTCTCGGCGAGACAATTTCAAACCCCTATTGTGAGATACGAGGGGGAGGGCAATTTTCAACTCAGGAGCTACTAGGTCTAGGAAGATAGGATGCTTGCTGCTGATGTCTGCCGGTAGCATATATGCACATTACTTCACTTGTTTTTCTTCAGAGGTACTGGATTTTTATTGCTGGCCCGAACATGATACTGGAGACTTTTGTCGTAGTGTTCCCATGCCTGGCGCTCTGATATGTACTCAGCCTCCTATTAAATTGAGTACCAGAGTGTCTTTGGTACTCATGGACACCTTAGAAAGCTAAAGGCAGGTGGTAGAGCGTGAGACTGATCACCCCATCTCACTTCGTACCGTAGGTCGAGAATGCGACCTCCACACACCCCATCCGCCGTTCAGCCGCGTGCTTATCGTACAGGGGATAGCTTTACCATTTTTACATAGGTAAACATATCTTTCATATTCTTGGGATTCTAGAAAACAAGTATGCTTGAAAAGTTATTTCATGTCGCAAGTATGTATGCATGACCGCAGTAATGTTGGAAGCTGAAGGTGGAATCACTCAGATGGAATTATGCAGCTAAAACATTGAAAATGTATGTACCGAAAAATAAACAACGGAATGGAATGTAACTTGCTGGATAGACCACAAACTTTTATGTCAAAGAAACAGTAGCATTCCTGTCAATTCTTTCTGCCCAATAAGAATGTATTGTACAATCCTTTCCCACTTTGAATTGTTTCTTTTTTTTTTTTTTAGAAATTGATATTTTATATGTCCATGTACTATCATATTTTATATTTTCGCAACACCCATTTCGTGGTGTGAGAACACAAAACTACAAGAGCGTTAGTAAGGGAGAGGGACAATTTCCAATCTTGAAACAGGTTCAAGCATATTCTCAGATCAGAGGATTTCATTCAGCGTTGAAAAATTGGAGAGGTATATTGTGACAAATTGCCATTTTAACATGTTTGGACTTATTGTCGCCACAATAAATTAATAATTAAGAAACACTGTATTTTAGTCATTTTCGATTTTGTATATTTTTCATTTCGTTCAAAGCAAAGATGTTGAGCCGACTACATTACTACCAATTGCATTGGGATAAGGGAGAGGAAAGGATTCGGGAAGGGCACATGTTGAAGGTACCATCCAGGCATTCACCTGGTGTGACTGAGGAAAAACTTTGGAAAATCCTCAGTCAGGATGGTCGGGTCTCTGAGATCGAACCCATGACCTCCGGAATGCTACGCCAACGCTTTACCACTCAGCTACAGCGGCTCGGTATATATGTTTATATTTTTGAAATCAGTGTCAACATTCGAAGAAAGAAAACGAAAACAAGGAAATATGACAGCCTATTAAACTGCATATTTCAGCTTTGGTGCCTATTTTGACTCATTTTAGTGCCTTTTTGCCTGCCTATTTCGATTTTTAGTGCCTATAAACACTAGCTATTGTAATTAACGTAAATTGAATTCAAATTATTTAACATTAGAAAAGGAAAGAAAGTGTGTTTACTTACAACTTAAATAAACTATTAAAGCTTCTTGTTAACAGGGTTATCTTTGTGTTTTCAGGCTGAGGAAGTCTAGAGGTCCGCGTCTATCAAAATTGACCTTTTGCTTATATGCACTCGGTTCATTTGATGGTCTGTTCTTCCGAAAAAAGTTTGAGAAGTGTTGCATTAGTCAGTTATGATGATGTTATTCGTGAGTGATATGCTGAGAAACAGGTTTGCCATCCGAAGGTTATTGGACCTGTTGAACCGATGATGGTTTGAAATTAGCATCACAACGTTGAAACCGTTAGTTGTAGCCGTATATTTCAATACACCACTCTACTAACTAAAAAGCAAACTCAATTAGGTAACAAAGTGGATTATGGATAACATATATCTATCTTTCTACATAAATATAAAATCCCTAATTTCTGTCTGTCCATCCGGGAGCTTTTAAAACACTTCCCGTTGGCCTAGAATGCTGAAATTTGGCATGAAGGTTCGTGGCCACGTCTAAATTTCGTGAAAAATCTCAAATGTGCAAATATCCCCTTATATACGGTACCCCCAAAACACCTCAATTAATATTCAGTTCATTGGTAATAACAATGAAATAAACAAATTGTTACCATTTTTAATTTCGATCAATAATGTAAAGTAAATAAATAGTTTAGAATTTTTATATTCAAATTTCGATTGTTGCAAACCAGAAATATTTATATTACATATCTAAAAGTAGTAGAAGTAATAGTAGTTATAAAAGTATTAGTATTAGTTTTTGTAGTAATAATAATAGTAGTAGTAGTAGTTGCTGTTGTAAAAAGAACTTTGGTAAACTCAATTTGGTATGGACCATTTGAGTAACTTGTACTTCGGCGAGTCACGATTATATGAATGCAATCCTAATTAAAATCCACAAACACCTATGCCCCAGGTGGATTTCGCAACCGTGACCTTGGAGACGCTGGCCTAACGCCTCAAAAGTAGTTGTTGCAATAGTAGCAGTAGTTGTATGTTGCCATAATAATAGCAGAATTTGTAGTTCTGTAGTAGTTGTTGGAATAGCAGTACTAATAGTGAAACTGATAATGTTACCAACTAATACGAATTATCTTCTATTTATAAAATTAAAAGTTTGTGGATTTGAACGCAATGCATTTTAACATCTCTTGACGGATTCGAACAAAATTTGTCACATATGTTCCTTAGGACCTAGAACTATGAGATTAGAGATGGCCACCATCCTCCAAAGGGAGTACAACGGGGTGAGGTGGAGGTGCAACTCGGAAACCTCTTGAGCTAGAAACATGATATTTGGCACGAACATCCTTCTTTTCAATATATTGGTAACGGCTATCTGATCAGTTTTTGATTCGACACTTCCGGAGGAAGAGGCGAAAACCTCTTAAGAAAAGGGATAGGAGAACTCGAAAATTGTTAAACTTAGAAAGTTTAAATTTGTCAAACTTGTTCCTTAGGACAAATAACAGATAATGACAATGTTAAAAGTCTCCCGCGCTTACAGGGGGTGAATAGAGTTTCTAAGGCGCTTTCCGCTAGCCTAGGAAGCTAAAATTCGGCATAAAGATTCGTTGCCAGGTTGGAATTCGTACAAATATCCAAAAATTGTAAATATACCCCAAAGTACTTCAGTAAAATCCCACAATCACCGGATATAGAATATTTTCTCCTTCCGTTGGAATAGAGAGTTGAAATTCGGCCTAAGGATTCACAGAAACGTTGGAAATACAGAAAAAATAAAAATGCAATTACCTCATTAGGTACCCTAATAACAATATTAAGCATCCCAATACTCCCAGGTATCAAGAGTCGAGACTACACTTCTAGGGATGGAAAGCTGAAATTCGACATCAAGATTTGTGCAGGCGTGGTAGCCGTGCGGTCTACGGCGGTAGGCCAATGACTCAAAGGTCCCGGGTTCGAGTCCCGGCAGAGGCATGGGTGTGGATTTTAATGGCTGAAGGGCGAATCATGACGGTCCAAAGTTACTAGACTGGCCGATATAAAAATAAAGTTTACCAAAGTTTTTACGACGATTTGTGAGTAGATTCAAATTACAGTAATTTTTTTTTTAATGCAGTTGCTCCGCTTACACATATAACAACGTGTAGCACTCCAATAGCCACGGGTATCGAAAAAGCACTTCACGTTGAGCTGGAATGCTGAAATTCCGCATGAATATCATGAGAAGCGTAGAATGACGGAAACGGTTTTAAAAATGTAATTACACCGTTAAGAACTCAATTCCTACGGGTAGCGAGAATGTACTTTCCGTTGCGCTAGAAAAATTAAATTCGTTATCAAACTTCGTGTGCGTGCACGTTGGAAATATAGGGAAACAATAAAATACAATAACACCGCTAGTATCCCAATAACACCGTTAAGCACACCAATTATTCTTGGCTATTGAAAATGCACTCCTGTTGGTCTAATTTGACATGAAAATTCGTAGGAAGATTGTCATCACATGAATAGTTTTTCAAGTGGAATCACACCGATAGCGACTCAAGTAACACCGTGAAGTACCCTAATAAACCCGAGTACCGAAAGAGCCATTCTCGTTGGGCTATAAGGAAGCGGAAATTGAGCGTGAAGATTCGTGTAAGTTGGTATTATAAGAACAATTAAAGATACAATTATGCCTTTAAGTATTCTATTAACCCCGGGGATTGAAAATGCAGGGCTCGCTGGGTTAGAAAGCTAAAATTCAAAGTGAGGGTGGTTGCCAGGTTGAAATTAATGATTTTTTAATATAT
>JAGDQP010024773.1:10217-24106 GCA_022664845.1 Lepisma saccharinum
ATTTTTCGATCGGATCATTGATCATCCGTGTAGGATTCTTGCCGAAGCCTGGTGGTAGCTTATATGCACAGTCCCTTGACTGGACTCCGCGTCACTTGTTTTTCAATACTATGACATATTGCTAGCGCATGAGAAGGAAAGAAATAGCTTGATCAAAGCCAGTGGTCATATGCACCTTTGATTATGCTATCAACGTTTGCGTTTCGATGGTAATTAGCATTTCGATAATTCAATAAGCAGTACCTTCATGTTCCTTGAACTTCTTGCTTTAATGGACGAAAAGTGTCGCTTTGGATATTTTTTAAACTCATTTTTCGAGTACGAAATGAGAGGCGATAAATTCTCCGCGTAAATGGAATATGCGTGCAAGTCTCATTTTGTGAGAAATAGGAAAGTTTGATGTGATGCGTTGGGTGCTTCTTAGTTGTAAATTTCCTTCGTTTCTTTTCCTTTTTCTCTCTTGCTCATATCTCATGATAACCTATAAAGCAAAATGTACTTCTTACATAGCAAATAGACTGGCGATAGAGAGCCCCTGCTGTTGGGTAGAAATCATCACTGTGTGACTTCAGTTTTATTTTGCGGTTTCTCTTGCTTACATATGCATTAAAAAGTAGTTCATGTTCTCACCACGTTCAGTCCAGTATTCATCGTTCTCGGTGTTGTCATCTGTGACGGAGAAAAATGATGGACAGATCAGAGACAACTCTATTTCCTTCTCGAGTTTACGACTGTCTTAAAAGATTGATAAGTTTTGGTTATGACTTTTGAGTCTTACTTCCAGCTGACCCTCGCTCAAAAATATGTCTTCCCCATATTCTAAACCCATTTCACGCTTGCACGCTCAGATGTTTCTTTTTTTCAGAATTCGATCATCTATCTCCCAACTACCTCCACTGTTTATCTTTTGGGCGGTGTCTTCAGGGTTTAATATTAGATACTTAATAGTTGCTGAAAATCTCATGTTCCCAAGGCGGGTTCTGTTTACGATTTAGAAAAGGAAAAAACCTTTCCTTCACGTTTGATACACAGTTCCGTTCGATGACAGCTCACACATTTCATTTTCCGTCATTGTTCAAGAGGTTGTGGCTTGTGTTTTCCTCATGTTTTTCGCAGAACTTGTGCTCACCCATCTTATATTTAGAAAAAGCGGGCTTAAGACGATAACAACCAGTACAGCTCAGGAATGTAAAATGAATACAAGTAGTTCGTATAATACCTGTGATAATGTGTCGCCGTGGCTCAGGCGGTAGCGCGCCTGACTACGAATCGGGCGACCCGCGCTCCAATTGCGGCCTGGAGATTTTTCTCGCAGTGTTCCCATGCCTGGCACTCTGATGTACACCAGCCTCCTATCCAACTGAGAACAAGAGTGTCCTTGGTACTCCTGGGCATCTTGGGAAGGTAAAGGCGATCGAGCGTTGGACTGACCGCCCCACCGCGTTGGACTGACCCCCTCGCCTCATTCCTGAGCTTATTTTTTAAAAGAACTTCACAATTAAGTACAGAAATGTAGCGCAGAAGCGTACCTTCCTTTACAATATCAGTTTTTACGGTGTAAGATAAATCCTGTGCGATGCACACGCAGCGTGAACGGCGCATGGGGGATGTGGAGGTAGCGACCATCCTGACTGAAGTTTTTCCAAGATTCTTCCTCAGTCACACCAGGCAGATGCCAGGATGGTATTTTCAACTTTAGCTCTGGCCGAATCCTTTCCCTACTCTCTCCCGGCCTGAGCCATACATGCCTAAAGTCCATAAAAAGATTCAGTTATATTGAGGGGAACATTTCTGCAGGGACACAAATAAAATTAAAAAAAAAATGAACGGTAGGAATTATGACGACCCCTTCACAGCGAGGAATGTATTGACGAATTAATGGAGGGTGTAAAGTTACGGTAGCAAGGTATTAGGATTTTGCGATGGTGACACCGTATTATTAGTTACTTACAAAAGAAAATCAAGATGCTTATGAGAAAAAACAGGTTTCATGGACCGACTATTTCTAAATCTGGGTTTGCCGAACTCCTTTAACCTAGCTGTAGTCGAGTTGATATAGAGGGGTGACGAAAGGTTATTTTTGTGATGTATGATGTCACATGGTCTGTCCGTGACACTGCCTTGCATTCGACAGAAAACTTGTCAGTTTACATGTTATAAGAAATCCTGACCCTAGAAGCTACATTTTCGGGCAGGATGTGAATCTATACATTAACCAAGCCAAGTGTTCATAGTAACTGTAATATGAAGTTCTTATCGTACTTAAATGTTGCGATTTGTTAAATAAACAGCAATTTATTCTCTTGCATTAAGTTTGAAATACAAATTTGTTCTTTTAAATTTCTTAACTTCTATATACAAGTAAATGGCATTATATAGAATGGAAACATCGGGAAGGGCGTAAGCCAAAGTGCTGTTACCGCCCATACAATTCATTTTATCTTATAGAATGGAAACTCATTTCCTTATGTATTTTTTTTATTTTGGAACACTTTTCATGTTATATAAGCAGAGTTTTTATTTTGGTTACATAATGTTTTCACATTGTGTACTTAAATAAAGATTTATCTTTAAACTCGTGCCTGATGCATGCAAGATATTATTACACTTGTAACACACACATTACTAAACATTATAAGCATTAGTACACACGCACCCAATTCCTTTAAAATCGTTACTTTCATTTGTGAGGTATGACTTTTTTTCATGTCGTTGCTAGTGTAATAATTCGGAAATTCTGCATTGTGAAACGATAATTATAGATACCAAAAAAAAGTAATTCGTTCTTCATTCTTCGAAAGGAAATTTACTAGTCCCAGATTAAAGAATGATTTCATGTAAAAGATAATGATTTCATGTAAAAGATTCTAAATGTCCCATTAAAAACAGACAACTGTACGTAATTATAACTACCAAGTGGACTGATCCATTACATTGTTGAGAGCGTAAACTCCAAAATTATATTTATGTTTTGCTTTTACATATAAAAGGGTTCACTAAACTTTGAAAGCCTCTACCAACATAGTCCTATTGTTGAAATCTTAAATGTTTGCAACCTTAAATAAAAGAGATGCACTGTAGTATCTACCTCTCGTAGATCCCCTTATGGTTCATACCAGATGAATGTACAGCATTTTCTTTTGTGTACCAGGAATTAACGTGGACGCGAGTATTCGCAGGGCTTAAATTGCAGTTATTTTGTAATGACTATAATAGTCCTCTGTGCTGTACTTTTTGTCTTGTGTTGCATTGTGTGTGCGTGGTCGGAAATACGCGATTCATTCACCAGACTAGTTGAAAGTGGTTCGACTTCTTTGTGCTTAACAGTGATTTACAGGGCGCGATTATAATAGTATCCTCGAATTTCTGTGTTACAGCTTTTATTTATGTTATTTTTTTAAACTTAATTGTGATAAAAGAAATACACGAAGAATGTTCATCATTTAGCTTCATCGAACTTTCCAAATGAGGACCATTTGCTTTGGCTCTTTCTTGGGGACGCTTTGAATATTACTGACATGCTTCACTCCTCAGTTGCATCTGAAGTAGCCAAGCCTTCGACTGTGTTATCTAAATTGAATAGTTGATTTAAGTCTAGTGCAGTGATTGTCAACTTGGCATGCCGCGACACAACTGTTGAAACGTCTTGGCTTGTTAAGAGTGCTGCTAAGCTTCTGAAACTGTTGTTTAGCTAGCTAAAGAAACTTAAGTTATTTCACTTAATATTTATTTTGCAAAAAGGAACAAGACAAGTATCTCACGCAAAATCTAGCTACTAACCGTTGATGTCAGATCATACGATGGACCCGAGTGAAATACGTTGAAGATGCATGATCTAGTACAGAGCGGGAAGATACTAGTAAGTTAGAGGTTTGTTTGACGTTCAAAAGATGCCAACACATCTTATAATTCTAGTTGTTTTAAAGAAGAAAAATAAGTTTAATCTCAATTTTGATCTGTCGAAATCTACACAATAAGTGTTAAATAATTACTTGTATTATTCACCGTGCACCAGTACCGATGGTGAATATGAGTGCCATTCTTACCTACTAAGTCGCGTAAATCGACTGTTTTCAATGGTTGAAGAACAGTACCTTGATATTATGTCCAGTGATGTCTTGCGAAGTGTCGTTTACTCCACTGTATTGTAGAATACTATCTCAGATTCTCATTAATGTGGTGATTTTCAGCGATTGTAACCTCTGTTTCAAGAAAGTGAGTGGCATGTCTCTTATTGACTGTACCTCAGCCCAAAACATGCCCATGATGAAAGCCGGTTTCATTAGTCTGGACACCGTGTTGCGTCGCTGATCATACTTTAAGGAACGGCGAGCAAGCACCATATCGTTCTGGGTGTAGTGAACTTCGTGAACCGTGAACAACTTTAAAGGGAAATCAAAATCTGGAGAACCGTGTTGGCGCAGAAGGGCTGATATCTCCTCCTTTTTATGGTTCTTTTTGTCTCAAGTCGTTAATCTTTTTGAACTGGAATAGTTTTAACGATTCTTTGACGATATATCAGACTCCGAACTTACTTATGTCAATTACCCGTGACATTTATTCCTCATGAAATGGCTGAAATTGTGTCTGACTTGTACGGGAATATTTGTTCGATTTTGTTCTGTCCAAACCAGTCGTTTACTGACACGGAAATAACGGTCATGGTTGCACCCTTGCTTTATAAGAGATTTGATAATATGCCACACTAATTTTATTTTTAGTATTTTATTTTAAACATTGAATTGTATTGAAATAGTCATTTGATAGCTATTCTTAAAGGAGTTTGATGCTACAAAAATGCGCTATTAGTTTGGATGAAAAGCATACGGTTGTTATGGCAACAGAAGGGATGGGTGGCGTAGGATTTAAACAGTCCATTCATTGAGTGGTTCAGGCATTTCTCGCAGACCTTCTCATATACGATCAAAAGTGGTTTAGGAAGAACTCATTCTATCTATCCGTTTGACAGCACACAGGAAAGCAATCTGCGAGAATCTCCCATATAACCCACAAATGTTGGTCTTTGAGGAACATTTCGTTGCACCGTCGTTGTCGATTGAATTTATTCATGAGTTCACCTGTGCGAATATATATTTCCCCAACTATCTTTTTGTATTGTAAGTGATTGGCAATTCGTGGTAAGGGTTGGATAGTGTCATCAGTAGAGGCTTACACTCGACGCTTTCTCGGTAAGTAAGAATGAAGCGAGTGACGTCTGCCCGAAAGCTGTCCAATGAGGCTTCTTGACACTTTTCTTCGATAGCCAAGTTTGCTCACCGTTGTCTGAACCCGTCTTCCCTCTCTTTCGCTCACTCGACATTATGCCCATTATTTTTATAATATATTTGTCATTCGTAACCCGAAGTGACGCCATTTTTCACTGAGATTCTTTTTAATTAGACGTCCATAAGACGTTGTATCTTCTGATTTGCTGCGTTTTCAATATAAATTACCAATCACAAATCGCTAATCATGTAGAAACGTAGTTCAAAAAATATATATATATATATGCCACCTGTACGTACCATAAGTGCGATACTAGTACTCATAGCAGAGAAGAGATTGAACTACGTACTACACCCACAAAGGTTTGATGAGTTTCCTCATCCAGTTATTTGCCACTATTTGCTGTTTCGGTCTTAGCTCGGAAACCCGGCGGGAAGTTATGCTTCATGCTATCTACTTTTAAGCTTAGGAAGAAAGAACTTGCTGTTCACTCTGTCAGGATAGCAATTTTTAAAAATATATTCAATAATTTTATATATTCAGTAAATTTTATTGCTTGCTGTCATGAACTGGTGGGAAGTGCGGATATTGCAACCAAAATACAGCGTGTAATAATTCTTATCAAGGAATGAGACTGGCTGATAAGTGGAAAAAAAGTATTCCAGGTAAGTCTTTACTATTGTTTCACATAACAACGGCTGCAAGTTATTGAGCTCGGTCTTATTGTTCCTCACATATTTTGTCTTTTTATTGATACTTGGCGTTATCAGTACTTCTTCTTCCTTCGTGATACTTGAAGAAGGTGCAAATAAGAGTTGTTCGCGTTTCTTGTTGAAAGTTACTTAAGAGACTTCTCCCTTTTGTGTTCTTCTCTAGATTTGTACAGAGATAGTGTGTTCCTTGTGATGTATTTTAAAAGTGGGTTCATTCTTCACTGAGAACTAAGAGCAACTAACTCGTGTTACAAAATTCAAGAGAAAACAGTTGGCAGAGTTCTACGACTTTGCGAATTCCACAGCCTGACGTACCTTAAGCTTCTTATCTTTTCTTACAAGTGCCTATTGAGAAGAGCCATTTAGATTACGGACAACAGTAAACATGTCCTCATTCGTATATATCAAGCTCGGGAATCTCTTTTCCCTCTCTTGAACAGAGCATCTGTCGTACGTTTTTAGAAATAAAACTTAAGATTGCGGAGGTGTATAAGTGGAGCCAAAACTTTAATATTAGTGTTTTGTTCCTTTTGTGCAGATGTCCTTCCGTGGTTTGTCATACTCTGTCTCTCTCTCTCTCCCTCACACACACTCTCTGTCTTTCTCACACACACTCTCACTCACATATACACAAATGTTTGTTCTTTCTGTAGTGAAAGTTAAAACGATTTTTAGATGCTCAAAGTTAGATACTAGTGCATTTGTAGGTTAGTAACAGCTTCTTCGAGTGTGTACGGTAGGGCTGTCGTAAAGCGAAATAGAGTGATGACCTACAGCATGTTATTGGTCGTAATTTGTACAGTGTAATACCGAGTTTCTACTTCTTTTCTCTAGTTGCTGTAATCCCTGATGTACGAATTGTCCTCCTCCCCTTTGGATTCATGATAAGTCGCGATTTTTTAATGTGTTCAATTATCAACACTTTAAAATATCGAAAGTTAAATATCGGGAAATTGCGATAATGAAGTTTTTATTATCGTTTTCTAACAAGGTTTCAGTTTCAGCTGTACTTTGTAATTTGTATATGATACTTCAGTATTCTGCGTTTATTTTTCTATCAATGAGCTGAAAGTCATCGCAAATTTCGTTACTACTAACATAGTTTCACCAGGCGAATGCCGCGATGATACATCAACGAAGTCCTGACCACAATCTTCCACATCCCTTGTTCGGAAAGCCATGAGTGAAAAATCTATTTACCGAGTCGCTGCAATAATATTGTAGCAGCACGGTTCCTATGTAATATAGCTTATGTAGTACAAGCTAAGAAGAAAGTAACGCAACTTGAACCTCCTGAAAAACTGTTTTTTACAAACTAATTTCTGTCCCTTATGGATAGTAATTGGTTTCACTTCTCTTGGAATCAAAGGATGCCTAGTTCGATTCCTGGTAAGGACAACATTGAACATAGCTGTTCCGAATTCTCTTTGGACCTTAGGCCACGTTCTTAGGATATCTCCATTGAATGGAAAGCGCTGTCAAACGACCATCAATTCACCTTGTTCAGGGACCCCAGACAATTTATTTATATTTATGGTCTTCAGGCATATCTGATTCTGGTAGTAGAGAAGTCTGCTGAAAGTCTTCCAGGTTCTAGGCGACCGAAGTAGTCGTGTGATCTGAGGCGTTGGACCAGCATCTCCAGGGCCACGCGTTCGAATCCCGCTTATAGCAGGGATGTTTGTGGATTTCGACAAGGATGTCACTGATGACTGATATAATCGTGACAGGCCGAAGTCAAAAATGCCCCATACAAAATCAAGTTTACCAAATTGTTATCGTCCAGATTCTAGTTTGAAAGCAGCATTTCTGGATTAAACTGGTGGCACTGAGAGAAACCCGGGATAAACCTTTGTGAAGATGCCCGGCCGATGGATTCAAGGGACTTGGGGTCCATAGACTGGCTCCATACCAATCATGATCCTGCATAACATCGTATTCTAATTTTATTGGAAACGAGAAGAAATTGAGATCATCGCGCAAATGAGTCGGTACTGACTAGATGTCTTAAAATGATGTTAAAGAGGAACGATAGAAGCGTCAGAAAACAACACCTTTACCCAAAACAAATGTTCAAATAGACAGTGGTGTCTCTTGGAGATACAGTGTATGTCTTATGAATTATTGTTTTAAAGGAAATCTTACGATACCTTCGTGGTCCAGGCTGTACGTCGCGGACTTCGGATAAGCAATAAGTAGTACGGGGGTAAGCAGGCAGGGCCCCCGCATTGTGGGGAATCCGCCATAACATAGTTGGAAAATAATGGTACTAATCAACTTGTGTGCTAAGACAGGTTTCGCGAAGCACCTTTGTCCGGGGCCCCGCAAACCCTTGGGACGGTACTGAAACCCGCGAACGACAATGTTGACTAAGGTTTTTCCAGGGTTTACCTTAATTTCACCAGGCGAATACCGGTAGGGTACCTTAAGGCTTTTCCATGTTAATATTTGTAAGCTTCTCTCATTTAAGATTATTGAAATTATTTTGAACTATTGTAAATACTTTGATACTTGTGCTGTCTCC
Organism: Lepisma saccharinum; assembly: GCA_022664845.1. Lineage (NCBI taxonomy): Eukaryota > Metazoa > Arthropoda > Insecta > Zygentoma > Lepismatidae > Lepisma > Lepisma saccharinum. Next base: position 18,681 of record JAGDQP010024773.1, read on the forward strand.
CATATATGCTGCAACGCTTTGAACTGAAGTGAATTATTGGAAGATGATTTTTTTCCTCTCCACATGAAGTAGGTGAGCAGAGCACCGTATTATATGCTTTGACTCAATTTCAAGGGTTGGTTCCTAGCACTTGGGGAAAATTGTGCAGAACGGAACCCTTTGTAAATTACATATAGCCTCGTGCGGAACGGGTGCAACTGCCATTTAAAAACATTGCCCTTTGTGCTTTTTTCTTGTTTTTGGAATTGCTAGCTTAAAAAAACGACAGACTTCTCTTCTTTGGGTGGGGTGCTTTCCGAAAGAAGGGGTAAAAATCCCATCCTCCCAGAAATGACTGTTTCCTTTGAATTATACATGAGCAATTAATTAGCGGAACAACGTAACCCACCTTTGGGCGATGCCCTGGAGAGCTTGGACTGAGTTAGAGGCATGGCACGTTTTATCAAAAACGGATGCGTTACTGCGAGACGTTGCTGCTAAATCGGAAATGCGATACTCCATCCCTCCTCTCTTGCTTTCTCTTTTACAGACACACACACACATATACGCATTCATGCACACACAGACGCACATACATATATATATAAAGTGAACGCAAGGGGAGGTGGATAATAATGCACACTGCTAATTCGAGTACTTGGCACTTGTACATTGTGACTTCTTTTATCCAATTAATTCGCTTGCAAATTATGTTTTTGTGGGTTACTGTTTCAGCGTTTTCCCCCTTAAATCTATTCATGTGGGTTTGGTCTCTGCCTCTTGACCAAATGATTCCACGCACCCCCAACTTCTTTTTTGTCATTTTTTTAAAAAAAAGTTATTTCTCCTCCCCTCAAGTGCAATTAGAAAATCGTGGAAGGTAATATATTTTTCCAGGAATTTTCTACCCTCTAATAATTCTGCTGATTAATTAATCAAGTTTTAGTTCAACTGGCCGTGACACGCTGCTATATGCATTTGATTTCGTTGTCTTCTTATTAGGTGTTCCGTAATAAGACTACTACAGACATTATTTAATGGTAATATCGTGAATTTGTTTTAGAGAGATTATTGAGTCAAACTTTTTTTTTTTAAATCCCGAGTAACACTTGACAACGGTACTCACATAAGTTTTCTACGTAGTAGTTAGGAGTGGAAAATGATATATATATCATTCAAAGGGGTGTTTAGACGTAACCTAGGGGAGCTTAGCATATTCGTTTACAGTGCGTGTCTTTAATTTCAGGAAAAATATTCAGAAGGGGTGTATTTGTAGTTCTACAAATATACAATTTATTATTATCTGTTGAAACATTCCTCCCATTCCTATTAATCTGTTAAAATGAATCTATTTCCAATTGATTCATTAATCGAAGTTTTTATCAGAGCTGAAACCGGGTCACTTTTGGTGACCCGGTGGTAAACTTGACCCGGATGACTCGGAACTCGGTCTTGACGTAAATGACAAGACGGACTACGACTCGACAATCGAATTTTGACTCATTTTACCCGGTGAACTGGTTTTATTCTTATGATGTAAATCTGTATCTGTATTATAATTTGTGAGATTCCTTGAGACGTGGGCTTATGTTCGGGAACTTACTTTTTGAAAGTCTGAAAAGATTTTTAATGTGGTAATTCTATTTAATATTTCAAACACAAAGTAGCCTTTTCGAGAGGGTATTTGCACACCTCCGGCGGTATTTTTGTTCTTTCCGGGGATTGTGAGACTATTCCATGTATTATTTCTATTATTAGGAACTTCGGCGTCGCAGTTTTCGTGCTTTGATTAATGAGAAACACCCCCAGTCCCGGTCAGTGGTCACCCCTGGAAGAAACACCGTTCAAACGCAACAGTGCATAATACAAAATAATTAAATCTCTGCTGTGCCCTCCGGGTCGAAATCTGTTGACCTGGTGATCTGTTCCATATCTTTTAATTTTTCGCTCGGTTGCTACAAATCACTCTTATTCATAAGCTAATAACATATCTGCGTAGAAATCAGTATTTTGGAATCTATTAGGTTATTATTCAGACTAAGCATTCTGTAAAATTACTTTTTTTTTTATCTCAATCTCCGCAATCGGTGTCAAAATAAGAAGTATCTGCAAGAATGCCATGCTTGCTTTGTTCTTTAACCATTCCCGAAAAGTTATGTTCGTCGACGGTTCGTCAAGACTTGAAAAGGTGTCAAAATTTTGGGAACAGTTCGGTTAGAAATTAAAAATAGTTCATATGTTTTGTCAATAATACATTAAAAAGTAAGTTTATTATTTTTGAAGACTATGAAGAACTTAGTTCATTCTTTGTGTTTTTGAAATGATCTTCAATTTGTATGTGAAAGAATCATGTATTTTGGTAGTTGAAAATTTAAGATTGTTTTTGTAAAAGTGTGCTTTTGGAAATAACTGGCACGTCCACTTTAATATTTCTCGTGTAAGGTAGATAGCCAGCTTAACATCATCTTATAGGTAGTGATGTAGATTTGGGAAGAAATGGTACGTGGCTGTTAGTGTTCAAGTCTTCATTGCTCTTGCAAGCATTACTAAATTTTCTCAGAGTCACGTTTAATTATTTTAGTTACGTGTTGCAAGTAATATAACTGTCTACGATATATTATTATATTTTGTAGAAGTATTCCCTGGAATTATTATTTTTGGTAATAATAATTATTGAAGGCTCTTTGTTACTTACTTAAAATGAAAAATTAAATATCATCTTAGTACCCCCATGGCATTTTAAAAGAAGTAGAGCATCCTAGTTTAATTTGCAAATACAACGTTAATAATGTGCAACAACTTCTAAGAATAATGTTACTGCATTCATTATGTAAAGTTCTATTTTTTTTCTCCTCTCTTTACCAGAGCATGCATGCGAAACACTCTTGAATGTTTTAGAATAAAACTGAATCAGTATTGTTTTCCTTTGCACGTTGAGCTTAACGATTTGAATAGAGAAAATAAAACAAAAAAAGGTTCTCCATTTGTACACAACATATTTGTAGTTGTATGGAATGTTGCACGTAGAGGCCAAGCTATTTATTACCCACTCGGGTACAGGCTGCAACAACCACCTCGTTCTTCCTTTACTGTTTATTCCCTGTTAATTAAATATCTTTCCCTCTCCAGGATCTTCTAATTGGAGTGAGAATTGCCCGGTGGTGATATGTGAAAGTATAAATCAAAATGCGGCCAGTGTTTCTGCAGGCTGCCTGTACCTAACAGTAGTGTAATTTTGTTTCACATTGTGTACGTAATAAAAATGAGGATATTTGGCTACAGAAAAAATGAATGAATAATCCACCGTATATTCGTATACAGTTTTGTTAAGTAGTTTTCTATTTTAGCATTTTGTATTCATTTAGTATTTAATTCTTTAGCACGAGTCCTTTTCTTTTGCCAATATTGTAAAACCTATTCTTTATAACTTGCTTCTAAAACTATCAAGTCATTTTACAAATAAATGAAAGTAAACAAATTGCGTACTGCTTTAATGAACTTTTTATTTAAACTGAAAGAACATGCTCTGGAAGAAAATATAGTGTGATAGAATAGCCGTTGTATAACATATTCTGCAAAAAATTAGTCATCGAATTTGAGACTGTTTCCTAATATGAGACCCCGAGCTAACTGCGTAAGTATGTACTGTAATCTGTTGATGGCTGCGAAAACTTTTAACATTTTAGGGAAGCCTACTACTGAGTTGTTGTTGTGCTTATAATGAAAAACCTGGGCGAAGAAAAAACCTTTTTATGTGCTGATTCCGTATTTGTTTTCTATAAGGTGGACTTCGATACTCTTGTATGAACAAATAAGTTACAATAACCTGTCGCATTGCTTTATTCGATAGCATGTTAGTAATAGAGAGAATTACAAATCTGTGCAAGTGAATCTAACGAGTTCTAAGGTTGCTGTTCCAAATTATAATGGCGAGTACTGAAGCTCCTAAGATAAAACCCTAAGAGGTTCCTAAAATGAAATAGGGTCCTAAAGATGTTAGGCCTCTCCCCATTATGTCAGATTCGAAGGCACGTGAACACGAGAAACCGCGTCGAACTGGGAATGCAGGAATTATTACCTCGTCACCTTATAAAGCGCGATTATCTGGCAATCTACCGTACCGATAGACCTGGATACAAAGGTGGAACAGCAATAATCTTCGAAGATCATTTACCAGTGCAACAAATAAATCTCCCGCCATTGCAAACAATTGAAGCTACCGGAATCAGTCTCCTCACTCCAAACCTTCCAATTATTCTCATAGCAGTGTACAAACCACCTGATATTCCGCTAAATCCTGCAGACATCAGAGCTTTAAGTGTACTGGGAAATCATGTACTATTAGCTGGCGATTTGTATTGTGAACACCAACACTGGAATTCTCGCATACGTAATCAATCTGGATCAGTTGTATATAACGCCTTACCCACCTTAGATGTTTACCCAGTCTCCTTCAAGGAACCAACATTTTTTCCAAGAGGAGGCGGACGACCTGACATACTTGATATAGCTCTGATTAAAGGTATTACCTTTACAGAAGACCCCCAAGCAATCCAGGCTTTAGAATCTGATCATATTTCAGTATGTTTAAACATCCATCACTTGCATGCTCCAGAGGGAGAGCTTTGCCAACACTCTACAGAACTGACTGGAACATTTCCATCAATACCTGGCTTGTACAATAAACCTAAAAATAAACAGCACTTCTGGCATTGAATCCACCGTTGACCTCTTTACAGCTAACTTCCAATCAGCACTCAGACTCAGTACTACTACACTCACAGCCCCTTCTCGCCCCGGCACTGGTTTCACTCCAGAGGATCTAAGAACTCATGCACTAATATCCATAAAAAGATGGGTCCGCAGTAAATGGCAAAAAACTAGACTACCTGTATACAAATCTTTATGGAACCAACTAAAACGTCGAGTCCAAAAACGTCTTCAACGACTCATCACTCATCTAAAAAGATTCAAGAACTAAACCACCCAAATTATGAATTTTGGACACTAGCCAAAGCCTTAAGCAAAAAAGATTCAGCGAACTCAAACCGCCCCATACATGGACCGAGAGGACTTGCATATAACCCAGAAGACAAAGCAGAAGTTTTTGCCGAACAATTACAGACACAATTTAGTTTAAATCCGGATCCATACGATGAAGACACCATCCGCATAGTCAATCATCATCTTCATTCTGCCAGTTACAACTCACCATTCATACCAGAGACATTAATCACTCCTACAGAGCTGCAAAAAGTAATCAAAAAATTACGGGGCCGAAGTGCTGCTGGACCAGATTGAATTCCTGCTCTCGCTCTCACGCAAAATGCTTGTACTGCTAACTAGACTGTTCAACGCCATATTGCAACACAATCACTACCCCACACAGTGGAAAATTGCAAAAGTCAGTGTGATCCCAAAATCAGGCAAAGATCATCTGTTTCCAC
>JAGDQP010024774.1:0-27582 GCA_022664845.1 Lepisma saccharinum
GCAACTGTGCATTACATTAGAAGTGATAACTTATGCTTGTTTTACTGCTGATATGGAACGCTGCAGTGATTGCAGTTGTAAGTTTTGTGCGAAATAGGTGTGAAAGGTAATCCTCCACCATGTTAAAGCGAAACTTACATTCACAAAAAAAAGGAAGAAAAAAAACTGCGAAGATGAAAAAGATAAAACGGAAAATGTTCCTGGAATGTTGAGGTAGAATCCATGAGTCGTGTATCTAGCAAGTGTCATTCAGTAAATCGCACGCGTTGAGACCAACAAATATTTGAGCCATTCACAGTCTTAAGCGCGTAATATCAAAATACACTCACCTATTTGATCATATTTTATGAATAATATGACACCCAGGTCTCATGGGCTAGGTGGGAAAATTTCCAGCCCCTGTGATTCAGTCGACTATGATGATTGAGATATTTCAGGATTTCCCAGCTTCATCAGCCGAATTCCGGGATAGTACTTTGAGGAAGCGCTGATCGCTAACTCACTCATTCATGCCCTATCCTTTCCCGGTTTAAGCCAAAGATGCCGAGAGCCCATAAAATAAATTGAATGAATTGTGGATTTATTTTATGGCCTGTAGACATCTATGGCGCAAGTCGCGATAGAGAATAGTCAGGATATGGGAAGAAGTCGGCCAGGCCCTTTGTGAAGGTAGAATCCCGGCATTCGTCTGGTGAAAGTGGCAAGGAAGCTTTGGAGAACCTCGGTCAAGATGTTCGTGCGTGGTCTTTGAACTCACGTGCCTCCCCAGTGCCGATCCGAAATCCGGCATGCTGGCCATTGGACCATGGGGACTGGGTTTCAATTCAATGAATACATGACGGACGTATTTGCCCAATTTAGTGATTAAAGCATAAATTATTCCTGCATCACACACACCGAACCAATACAAGCAGATTAGAATTACTTTCTGCAAATGTTTTATTGTTTCTCGTCCTCCAGTATGGTAGTTTGATTGGGGAGTATAGAAATGTTGAGCAGCCCTAATCTAGTAGCGAGTAACATGTACTGGGCGCTCATGTAAACAACTCTCACTTGCCAGTTTGTGATTATAGCGTTCTCTATTGTGAGTGTGCTGCATGTGTGACTGTCGGAAAGTTACCGTCAAACGGGGATATTATAGGTTGACATTTTGTTTGCAAGTACGTGAAGTGCAACAGCAGCACGTATTAAGACAGATAAATGCAGTGAACTGCGTGGAAGACATTACAATGTGCTGTTTGAAGGAACCATTGAATCCTGTCAATATTCTAACCTTCGCGATAAACTATTTTCGTGATAAGAACATCACTCCGGGAAGTGAAATGAGTGAACAAGAAAAACAAATGGCAAACAATTTAATAAAGCTTCTATAACAACATCCGCTAGAAGCAGACCTTTCTGTTGAAATGTCTTTTGATATCGAACAAGATGCAGATTCAACGGATGACGAACGTAACATCGATACGTCAATTTCATCAAAATTAGTTAATCAGTCCGCTTGTGACATTATTTCATTCAAGAAATCGGAACCTATGTTGTCTTCGAGTGACGATGAAGGTTATTCACCACGTACGTCTTCGACTTGAACTTATGTTCCAAGTCCGGAGAAAAAAGCGAAAGAATATATCGGCACAGATTATAAAAGAATAGTAGTAAAATACTGACTCGACGAAGGTGGTCGGAAGAGATTATCGTTATCCACAGTCCGTTCAAAGTTTCAGTTAGTTACGTCCCAACGGCAATTGCATAAATGGAGAGCACAGTTACAAAATAGAAAAAACTCTAGTTATAATTTCTAGAGGCATTATAGAATTAAAAGCAGAAAATAACCAAATTCGTCGCCCGGTCATGCACGAAGGACGAGCTGGAACTCCAAAAATCTGCAACTGGTTTGTCGAATCAATAACGAAAGAGCTTGCTGGCTATGTACCATCACAAATTTTTAATACAAATCAGAGTCGCTTTGAAAAGAAGATAAGAGCTAGAGGCACATTATCGTTTGTTGGAGAAAAGCATACGGAAACCATGGTCTAGTCAATCAACGCTCTCACTCACTCTTACACAATCATGGCTACAGTAAGTATGGATGGTATGCTGCTCCCGAAACTGTTCATAGAACTGACGGTAAGTTTTGGCCCTACAGTTACTAAGCAAATGTTCAAAGCAGAAAATACTATTCTGAAAGCTTCAAAATCCGGTAAAATGGGTAGGCGAGAATTAACAGAATGATATCAGGAAGCTTTCTTCCCTTTTACAGAAAATAAGTGCGCTCTGCTTCTGGATTCGTGGACACCATACAATGATAGCTCCTGTTTAGAAGGTATGCCTCCTGAAAAAAACAAAAAAACAATTGAACTTTCTCAAATTCCTCCTGGAACTACAGGGAAAATTCAACCTCTCGACAAATTTTCCATCCGGTAATTGAAATCACTTTACCGGCGACTATCGGCACTATTAGCAGGTCGTAAAGATTTACATTTTGCACTTTCTCAGAGAAACAATAGTTTAAAATTACAATCCTTCATATATTATCAGTTGTTCCCCACGATTCCGCAACATGATCAAATATTAGTGGTTTGCTACAGGCTATACTATACATCGCAGCGACCTCCTGATTTCGCCACACCACAACAGTTCTGCTTGACGAAGGAAACCACAACATGTTAACGTTGTGACTGTACTTTAAGTGTACTGCTTCGTTGTGCATGGTGCAAGACTCATTTGTGCTTTCATCACTCCATCGAGTGCAATCACTCCTGTCATGCGTTCATAGCACAATCTCGTCGGGTGCCTATGTTCTACTACTTGCTTACGACGGTGCATTGTTCAGCGCAAACCCTTTACCAACCTTTGTGCAAGGAAATCTACGCAATGATATTTGGTCTGTAAGTAACATCATTCCATGTCTTTTCTGAATCTTGCATTAGCATCCCTATCTATTCAGATATATAGATATATTGGGTGCTATACATATAGCAAAGGAAAAGTAAAACATCGGGGATCTTGGAACAAGCAAACGTTAAATTGCCAACATCTCTAAACATCTATCATTTCGACGTTAGGGACTTGCAATTAGCGCGGCATCGTCATAAAGGACATCGTCTCCACAATGTTGACGTAGCTCTAATGCATTTATTATAGCGGAATTTATGCTTCAGAGAGATTTTCCTACATAGATTTTACATTGCCGCGGAATTCATATGGTTTCATAGGGCAAGTATGAAAATCCCCTCTCACAAGCAGCATTCTCCAATCATACAATTTGCTGCAACATATGTATTGGGTATAACTTCGATTGTCAGTTGCTAAGGCAATACAACCTGCGTCATTACTTCTGGATATATGACGTCACATGTAACGATGCCACCCGAACTTTGCACGCCAACAGCTCCGAAACTACGAATTTTTCGTAACCTTTAGAGAGCTTGTTTTCTTGTTTTGATGTAAGGAATCACTTTACGAATCTACGCCTTAATTTCAGAGATACCAAATGCGTCTATGTGCCTTTCGATGGAACAATCTTGCCGACGCCTTTTGCCCCAAACCTGCCTCCAGGTAGAACAGCAAATATCATCATCAACATAATTGACAGAATTTGCTGTGAGACTATGGTTACATTTTTCTGGGACAATAAGTGCACACAACAATTTTTTAACTTCGCAAGAATTCCTGTGTATAATATAAATTCGTTAGATTGCTGCTGTAGTAATTGATTCAATGTCCATTATTTTCTTTCTTTCATTACTGATTATGTAATTTATGTGATAATGAGCTGACATGCAGTAGAGCTAACTCTGAGCAAGGAATAAACAAACATCGCTTGCTAAAAACAAATGGATTTTTTTCACTATTTTCAAGAAGCTGATTTATCTACATTCATTTTTCTGGTTGGAAACGAATACTGCATACACGATAATTACATAATCCCTACCTTTTCATACGCAAAATGCTATAAAGATTCATGGCTGGCACTTTGCATTTGGACATTGATCCGAATATACACGGCATCGCAACTTGCGTATTTCCGTCAGTGTAGCTAACTTCGTTTATGATGCACCAAGAAACAGAGGTAATGTTTGCCAATTGTTTTGACCTATTTGTACTTTATATCCGCAGCTAATATTTTGTGTGGAAGGTTAATTTGAAATCAAATTGATGTGGAAAAAAATGGGGTTAGGTTTCGGTATGATCTTCCGTGATACTGCCTTGTGAGTAGAGAAAACTTCTTTGGTGGTATTATTAAATTTTCGGCCTGAGACGTAGTTGCTTAAAGGTTATAAACGATTTTTTTTTAAAAAAAGGAATAATAATAATAGTGTATTACTACAGACAGTGAGTACTAGTAGAATATGTTAGACAAATTCATAGAGCTTTAATTAATACAGTTTCGACAAGACCAGTTCATTTACAAGTGTTAAAGAATTTATTCTTTCACCCCTTTCTTCCTACGGGATCTCTGAACATTGTAAGGGTACTAAACTAATTTTGTGAGTATCTTGTCAGTCTGATTGACACTACAGGACAGAGTTAACACTACAGGATAATTTTATTGTTACAGGACTAAGATTTGGTACTGTAACAATAAAAATGAAACGAACGATAACCAAAATATAAATATTGTATTGTGAATTTTCCAAACACACGTGGAGATTCACGGTGTAACGTTCCTTCTAGACAAACCCAAGGAAACGACACGTAAAGTGTAGTGGATAGGAAAACGCTTACCAAGAGGGTGAGTACTGGAAATTCTGGGGCGGACAAAAACCAGGACTGCTAGCTTGCAGTTAGTAGAGGGATCTACAAAGGCTATGGAAAAGGACCCCGACAGAAAACTCCTGATCCTCCAGTTGGGGGTTGAGCGTAGGGCTAACGAACGTACCTTACAAAACAATAGCTGTTACGAGACCCAAAGATCAGCCTCTGAAAGATGGATGAAATATAAGACAGACCGGCAATGCGAAAAAGAAAAGGAACAGGGATATAACTTGGGATACATGGAAAGTCCAGACAATGTTGGAAACAGGAAAATGGAGAAATTGCAAGGGATCTGATGAAATATAAAGTATACATTATGGCCTTACAGGAAATACGCTGGCATGGTCAAGGAATTATTGATAAACATAAATGTACTGTTATATACAGTGTACCCAAAGACAAAACGGGACAACTAGGAACAGGAATTATGCTCGAAGCAAACATGAGGAAATTAATGACTGGATATGAAGCAGTCAGGGACAAGATATGCAGAATCAGGATAAGAGGAAGAAGATTCAGGAACATGACGATCATATCAAAACATGACCCCACGGAGGAAAAAGATGAAAAAGAGAAAGAATCATTCTATGACAGCTTGGAAAACATATGCAGTAAAATTCCGACTTACGACATGCTTGTTATTATGGATGATTTAAACGCAAAAATTGGCCAAGAACGATACATGAAAGGTGTAGCAGAAAAATATACACTGTATAGGAAGTAGCAAGAATGGAAACATGCTAGGAAAATTTACCAGAAGACATAAGTTACAGATAAGGAGCACCTCATTCCCACACTGGCGAATACACTTAGGGACATGGAAAATTCCAGAATCAGAAGAGGTAAACCAAATTAACCATGCACCTGTATCACAACGACATACGTCGTCCAAAATTGACGTCAGAAGTATGAGAGGCCCGAACTGTGATTCAGATCATTACTTAGTGAGAGCTAAATTCAGAGAACGCTTAAACGCAACACATGAATTAACAAGATCAGAAAAGAAGATATGGGATGTGGACAAAATCAAGAAAGAAGACATTAAGAAAGAAGAATTCCAAAAGACCGCAGAATGAAAATTAAACATCAAAAAAGATAAAACAAGGCACAGAGACATATCAGTAAAAGAAAAATGGAAAACAATTAAAACAATAATAGGAGAAACAGCAAATTAAATATTAAAGTAAAAGAACGATGGAGAAATAAAGATTGGTTCGATAAGGACTGCGAAGATGTGATAGCGGAAAACAATGAAGCAAGAAAAGGAATGCTACAAAAAGAGACGAGAACAAAATATGAAAAGTAAATACCTACGAAACCAAGAAACTACGTAAAACAAGAAAAAGAGAAGGGTGAAAGAGCAACTGCAAGAAATAGAAGAACTAAGTAAACAGAATGAAAGAAGAAAATTGTATAAAGCAATAGAATACCGAAGAAAAGGGTTCAGGCACAGAGTGATTGGCCTTAAGGACAAAGGAGGAAAACTAATAGAAGAAACTAAGATAATGGAAACGTGTGTAGAACATTTTGAAGAACTACTTAACAAACATGAAGAACACATCGTCGGGGAAATATCAAAAGAGAGGCAAGTCGGAAGAGAGTTAGAACAACCAGACGAACCAGAAAAAACATATAAAGAAGTAGAAGCAGAGATTAAAAGGATGAAAAACGATAAAGCAGCAGGAGAAGATAACATAATGCTTGAATTAATAAAATACAGTGGTCCTGCAATCACGGAAGGTATATTCAATATAATTGGGAAGTACAAGTGTGGGTTCCGACCTAACAGAAGTACAAATGATCAACTGTTCGTAATCAGGCAAATGATGGGAAAAAATATTACGAATGTGGAGTAGCTCTACATATGTTTTTCATCAATTTTAAGCAGGCATTTGACAGTTTCAACAGAGAAAAAAACTATATGAGGCAATGAAACAGATACTCGACAAATTAATCAAACTAACCAAAATGACGATGAAGAAGACGACAAACAAAATAAAAATCAGTAACAAAATGAGTGACGGATTCGAATTTAACACAGGAGTCAAACAGGGAGATGCCGTTTCAACCACGCAATTTCTGATAGCATTACATGGGCCAGTTAAGAAAATAGACCAGAGAGGGACAATATATACGAAATAAACCCAAATATATGCCAATGCCGACGACATAGTCATAATAACAAAATCTAAACACAGGTTAATTCAAGTATACCAACAACTGGAAGAAGAAGCCAAGGGCATCGGGATGATGGTAAGTGAGAGCAAAACAAGATACATGATGATGTCAAGACATGAAAACAGACGGCAACTACAGGAACTGAACACAAGGAGGAAACTTTTGAAGGGGTATCAGATTTTAAATATTTGGGAAACATATTAACAAACGACAATGAAGTACATTACTGTATAAAGGACATGATACAAACAGGGAATAAAGCGTATGCAGCCAACTACCACATGATGAAAAGCAAAATCATAACTAAATCTTCAAAAATTCAAATATACCAAACACTAATTAGGCAAAAGTAACGTACGGAGGAGAAACATGGACACTCACATCCTCAGAGGAAAATGCCATTAGAGTTTTCGAAAGACGAATTTTAAGAAAAATATTTGGACCAGTAAGCTAACGAGGAGAATGGAGGATAAGATGCAATTGAAGAATCGGATAGACTGATAAAAGGAAAGGACATAGTACGGTTTATAAAAGCGCAACGCATACAATGGCTAGAACATGTCGAAAGGATGGAGGACTCAGCAATACCCTAAAGAATGCTCAAAGAAAAGCTATACACAACAAGAACAAGAGGAAGGCCAAGATCACGGTGACTGGAGAACGTACAAGACGACCTACGTATAATGTAAGTCAAGGGATGGATAGAGAAGATGAAGATCAGAGAGCAGTAGAAGCTGATCACCAAGGAGGCCAGAGCTCACCGAGAGCTGTAGCGCCGAATGGTAAGATAAGGTAAGATAAAAGTCAAATCCATTAAGCAATTACTAACATGTTATAGCATAAAATTATTTTGTTTTTATTCAGTGATTCGAGGATAAAGCAAGTATACTTAAAAATACTGTTTTATATGTATGTCAGCAACATTATATGAATTTCGCTTTACGAACCAATAATCACTGCAACATTCATTATCTAAATATAAGTAATATCAATGAACACTTATAAATTTCACTGTATAAATTATACTTCTTTGCATATGTATGTGCGATGCTTAATTGTTTTTGTTCTTTTAAGGCGATGAAGTAAATGTGTTTGCAGTGACGGAGTGAAGATAGGCAAAAGTTGGAGACGGATAACAATACTATATAAGCTGATCAACAACTTCAAACGAAATGCCATACACTAGGATATCGTAAAGACATTTGGGGATGGTGCTCTAACATTCTCCATGGTTATGAAATATGTAACTGAACTTTTCGTCTCACTTTCTCCATCTCTACACCGTTATTCTAACTACATCTGAGTCCATCTAGAGACTTCCTTGCACTGTGTGGAATAGTTTGTCCTTTTTTCTTTGGTCGGTGTGATTTTGCCCCCGAGCAAAGAGTTCCTGTAACGTTTCCAGAAGTAATTGCTGCACCATAACCATCGACATTTGTGCCTAACAAGGGACATTATCGAAAAGTGAGCCCCGAAAACAGAAAATGTTAGGCCCATTTCAAAGAGATCCTAATACCATACAACATACGTAAAAATAGCTGCTGAACTGCAAGAATAACTGAGAAATTGAAGTTTTTTTTAAAAAATAAGATTTGAATTTTGTTGTCGCTTCGAACACACAAACAGCCAAGGTTCGCACATATATTCCTGACACTATGACAAGGGGAGGGGGGAAAGCGTGTCTTTGTAATTTTTTGAATTCCGCTTCATTTTTTAAATACAAGGGTTCAATTTTCCAGCTCAAAATTTTATTTTTGGTTTCAACACAGAAGCAGAATTTGACAGCCAATCTTCACATATGAATTTTTGACTCCAAAACAAGAACAAAAGATAACTTTGTCGTTTTTTTTTTCAAATTCTGCTTCTTTTTCGAGTTACACAGATTTCAACTTGGAGGCAACATGATTTTACAATGGTAAATGGAAGCAATATTTCCAAATAAAGCGAAAGAAGGTGCATAGGAGTAAAAAACAATTTTTGGGATTTAATTTGTAGCAATTCTATAGATATTAGAAATTAAAATATTACATCATTGGGTTATCAGTGTTGCCAACTTGGTATAAAATTGCATATTTTCAAATAGTACTACGTCCGTTCATTCACCACCTGGTATTCTCTAGTGACGATAAACTAAGTACGTGCCAGGTATAATACACATTTTGATTATTTTACCTCATATTATACACATATTGCAACAGAGTTTCTCTTCTTCATCTACGATGTTTATCATCATTAGGGAATACCAAATATCCAGTAAATAGTGCCGTTTGATAAAAATAAATATTCATTTTATTTAACACTGCAAAAGACGATTTTGAACTCAAAGTTGGAAATCCTAGATCCCGAAAATGAAGTGAAATGCCTCACATGATTAATATATTAAAGCAAATTCTGGAAGGTCCAACAACGGCAAACTTCTTGTTATATGATTTATTTTTTTCAAAGAGTACTATTTGTTGGATATTTGATAGCGATGGTAAATATCTTACGTGAAGCACAGAAACAACGTTGCAATTTGTAAATAATGAAAGGGGTGAAATTATTAAAATGTAAATTTTCAGTATTTGATCTGATATGATATTCAGAGTTTGCAACGTTGCATTGTACTTCACATATTATGTTTATCATCAATAGAGAATACTAGATAGTGAATAAACGGGCGTAATAATATTAAAAATACAATTTCATACCAAGTTGGCAACACCAACAGCCCGATGTCATCACATTTTATCTTCTAATATCTACCCAGTTGATACAAATTAAATCTAAAAAACTGCATTATACTTGTGTGGATCTTCTTGCTTTATTGGAAATATTCCTTCTATTTAGTATTGTAAAATGATGTTTGCTCCCAAGTTGAATTTCCCTTAAATTGAAAAAGAAGTGGAATTCGAAAAATGGCAAAGTTATCTTTTATTATTATTTTGGTGTCAGGAATTCATGTGGAAAATTTGGTTGTCGAATTCTGCTTCGCTGCTCGAATCAAAAATACAATATTGATCTGGACATTTAAACCCTTGTATCTAAAAAATGAAGCGGAATACGAAAAATGACAAAGACATCTCTTTTCTCCTTGCTATAGTGGCACGAATGTATGTGTTAAGTTTGGATGTTGAATTCGGTCTCTGTGTTCGAAGTGACGACAAATTTTGAAATTTTAATTTACGTAATTTTTCAAGCAACAACAATTTTTCCCATTTACTTCTGCAATTCAGCAGCTATTTTTACGTACGTCGAATGGTGTTAGGATCTATTTGAAATGGGCCTAACATTTTCTGTTTTTCGGCGCGCACTTCTTTTGTAAATCTTTAAAACTGGCTTTTCTGTTCCACAGAACTAACGTTTTGAGGTTATTCTCGTTAGAGGGCAACTCGCGTTTGCATCTATTCCTTCCAACCCTATTTTGCTGATTTGTTTGCTTCTCTCTTACCGCAACACTAACATATGTTTACATACAATCGTTCTACTTTAAATTAATCTTTGTGTATAACTTCCTTCCTCTAAAATATCTTTCCCAACTTCAACTTTCCGTTGGAAAAGTATGTTTGGCATTTCAAATCATGTCGAAATTACAGAACTTCACAGAAAAATATAAATATGCAAAGAAACACATTAAAAATCACTTTAAAATGATCAACTGCAACTGTTTAACATAATGAGTATCGCATCTTCATACAGCTATAAAGAACAGCGAGTTATACTGCCAACTTGTTGTCGCAAGAACAAAATAGCTATATAATAACTCTAGCATAATCTGCAGAACGTCCATCCAATCATGCCGTCTGCGGTTGAAGAGTGATACAAGTACTTAAGTTGTAATGTACACAAGTGTAGGATAACATATTAGTAGTTTGACCTTGATATATGCTTAAAGTCTTCATAATTAGATACGAAAAATAAACTATGAAATTTTCTGGAGTTAGTCCAATAATTTGAACACATCTGTAAAAGTTACAGAACCACGAAATACTGTACCTCAGTATAGCAAGAATTACATATTACAGAATAACAGAAAACCATCGGGTAATTTGAAAGTCTTTATTCGAAAATATCTATCATTACTACTGCACAGTTCTTGATATTGGAAAGCTTAAAAATACAGTATTTAAAATGCAATCGAAATAAATAGTATTTGCAATGCTATAAACCAAAGTAGTGTTTGTTATTATCGTTTTATAAAATAATAGCGAATCCAACGAACCATACAGCACAACAGATTAGTTGTAATATTTCCTCAACATGTTTTAACGTAACATATTTTAGCAAAACCTTAGAATATTATTTACTATTTGATCTCGAATAGTCTCTTGAGTTCAACACTCCAGATGTGTTCAAATACAGTATATCTGACGACTCTTTGTGATTTTTGTTCAGCACTAGAAATTTCTCAGATAATTTAAAAACATTTTTGGCTTGGGTTCGTTATCTATTTCTGTTGCTGATTTGGTCTCCAGATGGCTTCACTCAGTCACACATGATTTCTATACTCAACCTCAAACAGATGAAAGTTTTCTTGACTCTCGACTTTACACTGTGTTGCTCCTTGTATAGCTGCAAACTAGGTCATCTGACTCTGGAAGCGTGTTGGCAACCCGATAGGCATATTTCCGCAAAGGTTTTAAACTAAACCATTCAAACATCTTTCGTTGCGTATTTAATTGTGAACTGAAATATTCTTCTAAGATTTGGGTGTATCCTGTCCTCTGACGTCCGAAAACCCGCCACTGTTTATTCTTCGTTGCTACAACTATGCTTAGCTGTTGTTATACACTGCGAATTCGTTTACCGGGATCTCGTTAGTCCATATTTCCGGTTTTTTTCTGGATTATATAACATACATGCAAGGTAGTTCACTCTCCTGAATCCAGCTGTATTTTAAATCACTTATTCCGAACTATCAGGATTTTCGGTCATTCGGATCGGGTTCTGTCCCGTTTGAGCCGGATAAATGGAGTTCCACTGTATATGATTGATACAAATCGTTATAAAATCATTTTTCTTGATTTGACTGTAAATCTGATGCTCTGTGACATATCACAATATCATATGTTTTGCGTTCTTTTTACATTAACATTGTGTGCGTACCTTATAAGTAAAAACAACTGTTTAGTGAACTCCTATTTACAACTTTATAATAATTTCAATGTAATTCGCAGCATTAAAATTGGTATGAAACAATAGTAAATTTGTGTAGCAATTTTACGGTCAATAAAGTCAATATGAACAATAATAATACTATTTGCCATTTTCTTCTGGAAATCCTTGGTCTGTTGTAATCGTGAATTCTTTGCTAAAGTCTAATTGATTTGTGAACTCACTGTCGATTCTTAAATATGTTCTATCATCATTGGAATATTTCTTCCATGTTGGTACATTTTCAACCGGGTTTTCCTCCGGGGTTGGATTTCTGGAAAGATAAATTTTGTGAATGCAGTATTGTATCATACTGGGATCATACGAACTGTTTAAAGAATAACATGAGCTAGTCTCAACTAAGGTAATTTCGGTGTAGGTTAAATACTGTTAGATTAGGATAACGCAGAAAACAATGCTGTGTAAATAAATTTGAGGGGTACGTGCTAAATTTCCGTGCAAAGTATTACCAGATATGCTTAATCATATTAGCAGCCCGAAAATGGATAATGGATATGGATGAGCAATGTATAGACTAGCAAACAGTGAACATATAGATACCTTGTAGAATTCATTCCACTTCTATTGAAGAAACAAAGCAGTTAGCAAATTTGTCATCCGAATTAATCTTACAATGACACATCACATATGCATGCCATGTGAAAAGTATCGGAATGGCTAAATATCTCGGTTACACGCTTTAATAACGAAACATTGAAACAGGCATACATTAATCAACAGAGTTATTGGACGGGCGCGCCAAACTAATGAAAGTCAGCATTCTGTTGCCCCAAAATGAATCTCATATCTTTCTGTACAGAATATGATTAGAGAAAGTAATTCCAGGGTACGTCACTTCCGTAGTATTTTGTTTTACCCTAAGATTGTCTGCTATGTGTATGTTTACAAGTTAAAGTATGCACTATTTAAGTAAGTGCTTTAGTTGATGTCCTCCTGCGACCTTACAAGGCCTAAGTGTAAGTAAAAGACATTTACAACTGCAGCTAATGCTTCTTCTTTAATCGGGCTCTAAGTACGCATTATCTTTCATTTAGATATTCAATACTAACCGGTTTCTGTTCATTAACTTTGCTTTTTATGTACTCCCAGTAGAAGAAATATAGCGCGGTTCAACTGATCTAGGCGGCCAATTTATGGCAACTCTCCAACTAATCCAATGCTTCTCGAAAGTGTGATTAGGGTAATTTCGAACATTATAACTGAAATGTGCCGGTGCTCCATCTTGTTATAATCAAACATTAAGAAAAGCTCCTCTTACCACATTCTGAATAGCTGATATTATTGTTAGTCCGTTAATATATTAAAATATGTCTTTCTTTCTAAGTTTCCATCAGTGAGAAACGTCCCGATAATGTAGATGCAAAATATTCCAATCCAAACTTTTAGGTTCTCGGGATACGGGCCGCGTACTGTGAATGACAATCTCTAAACGAGTGTGTATTTTCATGAGCTCAATATACGTATTGTTTCGATGTACAGAGCCCTTTAATTGGAAGGTAGCGTCGTGAAAAAAGTAGATTCAATGTAAGAGTAGATTATTATCATCAAGTTGGTTTATCATTACGTATCACAGAACTTAATCCTTCTACCTTAGTAATCAACATTTTTAGAGTAACAGAGTGGTCATGCTGCAACTGTTTCATTTCATTTCAAAAAACACATGTGAGTACTATAGGGCCCAAGTGACCCAAGACTCATGAGCTAGCTCCTTTGATGCACTCAGCATTTCTTATCCATTAGATTTTCATACAAACTGATTGTGACAATGTTAGACATTCTAGGATTTCGCAGCGTTCAATCCATTTTGGTCCCTCTGCGCCGCACGGCTGATGATGGTACATACGCCACATGTTCGTATAGCACCATTGGTGCATACTTACAGTACATTTCCCGCCGTATCGGAATAGACAATTTAACTCGGTGCTTCTGTTTAGAAAAACAGGTTTGGGCCCTGCGGAGCGCCATGAAAGGCACCTACCATTCGCTATCTCCTATGATGGGCTAGAAATATCTTCGACAGTAACTTTTCATAGGCATCCATTCTGCGATTGTAGACTTCCGGGACCAATAATGTGCTTTTGGGTCCTACGGGAGCCTAAGGTCTATCCCATATTTTTTTAGCAGGACACGTTCTGACATATCTTTTCCATGGAGCTAGAATCTGCAATGAAAGATACAGGTTCCCATTTGGAAAACTCTAACTATGGCCTAATAAGACGCATACAATGCTCCGCACATGGCATGAGTCTAATGGTATTATTGATTTCTCACTGCAGCTTTTGTCTTTTGCAGAAGACCTAAGCAGCCGTGTGAGCTAGGGCGCTGGGCCGCCTTTCGTGAGGTTATGGGTTCGAATCCCACCTGAGGCTTGGATGTTTGCAGATTATAAATTCGTTGTATTTATATCATAATGGCGGGCCAAAGTCTATAGTTACTAAAATGGCCCATATAAAATAAAGTTTACCAAAGTTTTTTATGTATGTGAGTCTTGCGATGATTCGAAAAACGCATTCTACCCGAGATATTTAGCCGTTTGGATTATTTTCAGGCTCCTTATAATATTCTTGTATAACATATTTCTTCATATAAAACTCACCTAACGTGTTAGTACCTATGCTGACATACTTGAAAAAAACAGAACCTTACTTACTTTAATTTCAACGTAATACACCAAGTACTAAAGGAAATTAAAACCAAAAATGTATCTCTGCTGTCGTTTTTTTTTTAAAAAAAGCGTTCGCACTGCTGCAGAAACAAAAGTTACCGCTCTTCATCTTTGGTATTACCTTTAATCCTAACTCCATGATTCCCCAATAGCAGTCATATAACTTCATCAAAGAAATATGGAAATTCTACTTCATTTTGTTTTGTAAGAGGTATTATGGCTATTTTAATAATTCCAGTCACTCTTGTGTTCCGTTTTATTCACCAACGATATTATCTTTCCCATTCTCTTTAATTGAATTTTTAGAACCTTTGTAAACTTTTGGCTCAAGCCGCATAGATGATGATGAGATTATTGGTGGAATAACGAAAGTGGGAGGAAACGGGAGAACCGCGAGAAAATCTACGCACACGGTATTTATCCACCACAAATTTCGCAACAGGGTTCGACCCCAAAGCACCAAAGCTCAGCGCTCTACCATTGACCCATCGTAACCCTCTCAAAGTTTAACTTCTTTTAAATGTGCTTTAGCGAGCTTTTGAGCCATTCCACTCAATTCAACCAATATTTCTGATGATCTAAGTCCGATTATGTCAGAATTTTACAAAATTTGTATGTTGATAGAAATTTTATTGTTAATTTCCAAACTTCAAACAATTTCAAAATCCGTGCACTGGTTCCCGAGTTACATAACTTTGAAATTTGGGCTTGATTTGTGTAAAAGCAGTCGCGAATGGAGTTTTTCAGTTCAAGGTCATTTACAAACATGTCTAGAACTTCTTTTCTAATTGAGATAGATTGATTATTATTTTTATGTTTTACTCGTCATGAAATTGGCTTTCGAATGAAATGTAAACGATACTACCATTCATTCACCAAACTGAACACGAACGAAAAATTTCCAAAAAAAAGTAGTGAAAGAAACTTCCCACATTTGAAAGCACATTCTTTTTTATAACTTTTGAGCTGATGCTCGAATTTTGATGAATTCTTTTTGTTTGAATCTTGGCTATCAACTGAAAAAAATCAAGATGAGATTTCCATCGGATGAATTTGATTCGGCTAAAACAGTTGAATTAAGCAATGGTTAACGACCGATAGGACTAATCTAGTCACACAAACTTTGAGCTTGGGGAGATATAATAGAAGACATAACCAAGAAAATGTCAAAATTGATTCTTCATTCTTATAGCAAAAAGTCAAGCCAGTTACCTAAAGAAACGCAAAGAATCTCTTCCTGCTTCACATGCTTTGGCCCTTATGGACTTTAGTCTGAACTACAGCGTTACTGTGTAAGATGAAACACAAGAATTTTACTGGACAAATGACTGCTGTACATTACACATTTGTGTTGTTTATTTCGAAGAAGTTGGTGAGCTGAAGTGCAAATACTTCTGTATTGTGAGTAATGACATGGACCAGGATGTGGCTATGGTTTATCCGACTCAAACTTTTGACGGATTTCAGCAGAAACAATGCAAGTCAAGCTACACACGCTGCTCCGGTAGTATCCTTCTTCACAGACAAAGGAGAAAGAGCCAGACGAACCAATATTTTACTTCGAGCCCTGCCTGGGACTAGGAGCCTTCACTATTTTGAACCTACGTCAGATACGTATGTCAATAGGTGCAAAGGTTTTGAGTAGTGATAAAGATTTCTTTCTTTCCGCTAGCTCTGTATCCGAAGAAACGCTGCGGAAGGATTTGTGGTCAATAGTGAAACGTCTTGTTACAGCAGATTAAGTTTATACTGTAGTTGTATCAAATGACTGAATGCAGCAAAATATGATTTAGCAATGCACAATAGAAGCAAATTCCCATGAAAGTATCTCATTATGATGGAATCGACGCTGGTCTGGAAACATTTAATTCCTATACGCTGGCCGCTTCACATGTGTTGCCACTAAATTGTGTGTCTTTGTTCTTTTGGCTAGAGCGAGGAGTAAGGCGTAACAAGGTTTGTATGTAAATTTATATGTAACTTATACGGAGCTCATTGTAGTTACACATTAGGTTTTACTATTATAAAGACCAAGGGATCACTGTAACATACTCAAATGGCACGTCTTGCTATCATATGATCGGTAGAAATTTTGAATGAGAGTCGATAAATTGCTATAAGGCATAGGAATGTAATTTTGCAGTATTTTGTATAAAATGTATTCTTTTGTTTTACTGTACGTCGGCCTCGTCGGCAAAGATCTGAACACCAGCATAGACTGAAGAGAACGTGTCACTTTATCTGCTGTACAAATGTGGAACCCTACACCCTTAGATTCCTTAGTAACAAACTTATAAAATAATGCTGCCAAATTATCATGAACCATATCAGTTTTAAAATGAAGAAAAACAACTTCAAGCTGCGTATTTCCAATTTCGATCCATAACTCACTAAGCAATAATCCACTGTTCCTAAACAACAGTGTTTAAATTTTGTTATTGTAAATCCAATATACATTACTCACCGTTGAAAAATGCAACACCAAGAAGGAGAGAAGACAGCAGCCCTAAATTTGGCAGATGGATACCCTAAGGCACAAATAGCCAATGATTAAACTTACCGCTCTGTGTGATGCGTGACAACGTGGCGAGAGCGAAACAGAACTACCGAAGGTCAGTAGCCTGTGGGCCTACCATGGGGATTCAGAACGGCTGGAACACAGCAAGGATGAGACTTTGAATGTTCTGGAAATGGCAAGCCTTGCGACTTCGACAAGATACCACAGCTCATAAAATGCAAAGGAGGTCACTGGTGTAAGAGGCGTTGTGCAATCATGGACCAGACGTGTTCAATCGGCGAGAGAACGGGTTAACGCGATAGTCAATTAGGCAGGGAAACTCTGTATCCAGCCAGGAAGGCTAGGACATCACGTGCCACATGCGTGCGCGCATTATTTTGCAGGATTAAAATGCCAGGCAAGGTCTGCACTAAAGGAACCACAACCGAGTCAAACACATTGTCGATGTACCGAAGACTGGTCACATGCCCGGCAATGCGTACGAGACACGATCGGGCACGGAATCCAATGATACCCCACATCACAACACTAGGTGCCGGATGAACTTGGTGACAGAAAATGCAGGCTAGCCCAGCCTAGTGCCACGGTACCGCCAGATACGGATGTGGACACCAAGATGCTGCAGACAGATGTGAGATTCGTCTGACAAGAAGATGTCGCCTCTGATGCGACACCTGGCGGCTCTGATGTGACACGGAACTGTCGTCCTAGTCAGTTGTTTATCTTCCCATGCTCTACATATTCTACAAATTTGACATTAATTCGATGTCTTCTTCTTGGTGTTGCATTTTTAATGACGAGCAGTGTATTGTATTAAATGTCAAAGTATACTATAGGACTAAATAATACAGAGAATTCTGTTTTCCTCCAGAGTCAAAAACTTACGTTGTGAAATACGACATATAATTGATCATAAAATAAATTAGATTTCGTTCTAGAAACAATTAAATATTACTGAATTTAGTCTTCTAACTCACCCATAAATAACAAAGTTTGTCCATAGCTTGACCATTCTTTTTGATACTTCTTCAGCCTCGTCTGGCAATTCCGTCGATGGAAACAGAAATTTCTCTTCTGCACCGTGGTTGATTCCTTTAGAAATAAAGGCAATTAGTTTTTAATTAGTTTGGATCCTACAGTGCTTTTAATGCGACTATTAAAAACATTTAGGTTAGATAACTCCCATCAAAGTGAACCAAGATTTACTAAATATTGGTTAAGAAACTAATTAGTTTCCGATAAAATTGACTATGAATTCTGAATAATGTAATTTTCTCGATCAAGATTATAAGAAAAATAAACCAAATATAAGACTAGTTTCTCGAGAACAAATAACTTAGTTTCTCTATCCTTGTTGGCTTCCTTTCTTGTATTTTTGTATAGTTATTGGCGGCTGTACTGTTAAAGAAGGTATCTATATTGTCTAGTGTACCCGCTTCAGTTCAGCTTCAAATTGATTCAAGTCTCTTGAGAGTAATTTTCCGTTTCCTTTTAAGAGAGTTTTCTATCGTAAAAGTTTGTCACCACGTTTCTCAGAAACCTTATATTATTGTTAAGATTTAACAATATATGACTATTAATAATGATAAGAAACAAGGGAATTGTTATTGAGATATACGGTAGACGAAATATTTATGGGTTGTAATACTGTATACGAGTATACCCCATCAAGTACGGTATTTTTATTTTGTTTTATTTTTGCAGGTTAATGTAAGAATTAAAAAGAAGTTACAGATGATTATAAAATTGAAATGTTAGGACAGAATTTACATTATCAGGTATCCATGTAAAGAGACAGTGCAATTTTGAAACGAATATTTAATACAGGTTTTCTATGTTTTTATTGTACTACATATGGATAATAATTTTCTCTTGTGTTTGTTTAGTTTGTAAAGCAAAGACGTGATAGAACAACATACAGCTGAGAATGACAACAAGTGGAAAATTTTAAATCTAACAATTGAGCGAGAAATTATTGGAAAATATGTAGATTAACAGTGCTCAATGAGATAAAGCAGCCATCAAATATTAATTACAGGGACACTTTAAGAAATCTTTCTGGTTTATTTACAATTAAAAAGCTTGTTTCCAAAGATACGTATATCCAATTTACTTTTTTATATATTTGTTTGTATGTCATAGGATATACAAGCTTCTGATTAGATTTTGAAGATTGCGAAAAAAAAAATTTTTGATTGGATAGAGCATTTTGTCATTCAAACTGACACCGAAATCAAATCAGGAACTTGTATGTTATATTTAATACAATAACGTAATAAATGAAAAGGTATAATGCATGCAGTACCTTTTGGAAACAAGTTTCTCAATTGTCGAATATGTATTGGAATCCTTACAACATATGATGTTACTTTACAAGTCACGCATTATTTCTCCTTTTCTAACCACAATAAGTTATATTTTTTTGGCAGCATTTATTAGTACTTACCTACAGGAAAAGGGTATCCTTTAATAGACTTCGAGATTGATGGATTATAATAATTGAAAGAATAATAGTAGCTGTCAGCATGCAATGAGTTCTGCTGAGTTAACCTGTAATTGGTTGCTTTCATATAGCCAACACTTAGAAACTGAAAGAAAATAGCATTTGTATAAAAGAAACTGCAAAAATGTTCAAATAAACAAACAAAAAAAAATATCGTAATTGTTAATTTGGTTTAAACTGACTTATACATAAGCGTTTTGGTTTACACAGGGATAGGGAACGCGAAATGATGTGGGAGGGAAGTTGGCAGGGCTTCATTTGTTAAGGAACGATGCAGTTTTTACCCTGGTATAACTTATAAAGTGTGGGGGTAAACCTGAAAAGACTTCAGACAGAATGGTCGGTATTTTAGTTCGAAATTGGGACTTCCAGAATGCTTATAGTAATTGCCTTACAAGATACAAAAAATATCATAGTAAGAAAAATTTACCTCATGAAATACGTAGACGCGTGCTAATGCATCACTATTGCTTCTGCTATAAGAAATCCTGCTATAGTCTGCTTTGTGTCTGGGTGGATACGTTTCACTTAGGGCTAGTTTTTCATTCTTTGGTTAAAGTACAGGTTAGCTAGTAACTAACAGTTAAACTCTAACTGGTGGTTTACCCGTTTTTCAATGTCAAGTTAATGCATAACCAACAGTTAAACTGAGCAAACTGGTAGTTAAATTAACCCGTACTTCTACTTCCAGTTAACTGGAGGTTTTAATAAAGTTTGGCTATTGCCACGTGTGAAAGATGTTGCATATGATTTCAGATTCATCCTCTTCCGATGAAGAGGGTGATAGAATTGTATTAGAACACATAAAGAGAACATCACAGTTCTTCTACCCAACTTTTTAACATATTTCTTTATTTTTTAAATTCAGATTGAGTTAGGTGCGATACGAAAAGTTTTGTTTCGTGCTGGTTTGGGCACGAAGTCAGTTTGTGTTTGCACTCCCACAAAATGTAAAAGTTACAAGAATGATGGAAGTGTGTGGTGTTGAAACGCGATGTTTACTTTTGGAGCTCCGAAAATGTAAAATTTACAGAAGAAATGTAATATTTTCAATTTGTGTGTAAGCATTGAAACGGAAAATATAACTAAGGTTGTAGTGATGCAAATGTGAAAAAGCGAAAAAAAGTATCTGGAAGTTTACTTGATTTCGAGTTGAGAGTGCACATTGAGTGAATGTTAAAAGACAGGTGCATCGCGTATAATGAAAACATGTTGTAAGGTAACTTTAACTGTCTTTGCTACTCGACATGTGTCCGTGATTTTTCTATCAAAATACGTGTCATTCATAATATGAAGTACGAATATTAACTAGGTCGTTATGTGTTGATCAACATGAATGCTTATTTAACAAAATAATAATAACACATGATATTTAGAAACGCTTTTTGGATTTCTAGTTGTTGCTAGATGTTATGTGTGAATTATTTACAAGGGAATGAGTAATGCTGAACGTATACATGTATCAGTAGTTGACGGAAGCTGTGATCCCGAAAGTAAAGAATATCCATATGACTGTGAGACAAACTCATAATATTCCTCAAATGATAATGATAATAGAAAAACGATTATCTTGATGACTGGCAGCTTCCTCAAGTTATTGACTCATGTGTACAAACTATACCACTCATTCCCTTGCAAATGATTATTACTGACACTTCTATAAATTCCTAGTGCCAGGAATACGAAAAGTATCACGAAAAGCTGTGTCATTATTATTTCGTTAAATACTCAATCCAGTTGGTCAACACACAAACATGGCGGCGTGTGAATACTAATAGCGACACTTCGATTTATGAATGACACTACTTTTCTACGAAAAATCATGTACGTGTCGAGTGAGTAAATACGATTATTTAAGGTCAGGTTACAAAATTGTGTTCATTATACGCGATGCGCATGACGTTTGTCATATACTCCATGTGCTCATTCCCAACACGCAACCACATAAACAGTCCCAACTAATTTTTGCTCTTATTTCATAGTTACTTCCATGACTCGAAACTTCGTTAAATTTTGCAATTCAACACTTCCACTCACGTTGGAAATCTTACATTTGTGCTGCAAATTTTACATCTTTTTGTTTGTCATTAAGTAAAGTTTACCCAACAGATAATAAAGCTAATGGAAACAAGATGATGAAATATCTCTTTACCCCACTTCGTGAATTATTTACAAGGGAATGAGTAGTGTAGAACGTACACATTGATCAGTAGCTGGCGGACGCAGGGGTACCAGAAGTGAAGTTTATCCATATGATTATGAAGCAAACATAATATTCATAAAATGATAATGAAAAACAATAATAAAATTATTAAACATTACCCCAATTTTCACCTTACCATATCCCTTTTTCCCTTGCGAGAGTACTAGTTGCGGGTAACAAAAAAAAAGTGTAAACATTCATATTCAATTTCATGAAGTACATGAACTTCGCTGACTACCTGTTGTGTGTTTTTTATAATTACTGTGAAGTATATAAATACAGAGATTCTGTTAGACCACCCAATGTGTAACCCCCGAAAATTCTTGAGCACAACCTTATTTTTTTTACAATTAAAAATAAATAGGAACAAAACTGCAAAACTCTGTTTACAAGCTCTAATTTTGGCTATACCCTCCCAAACTGAAAATCTTAATTACTTTGTTAGTTGCCACCGAGCGAAATAAAACGCATCCAAAAACAGAAGAAATTTGTTCTCTGCCTATGAACTCTTTCATGAAAAAATCATTAATTCCATTTACTGTATTTCTTGCTTGTCATTGCTTGAAATCGCGCTCACCGGCGAATGAATCTTCGAACTACCTGTTTAGTTCCGCTTTACTTTACTTTATGGGCCGCAAAAAAACGTAAAATTTACTCGAGAAATGTAACATTCCTAACGTGCCTAGAAGGGTTCACATCCTAAATGTAAGTTTTGAAATGAAGGTGTAAAATGAGAGAGAAATAGGGAAAGGTGCTAGGGACTATTTAGTTTCTTCCGCGTTGGGGGTTAATACATGCATTTTTTAGAAACCCATGTACATCGTGTATAATAAAAAGCATCGAACTGGACTTCAACTGTTGACTGGCCCGAGATACTGTCCGTGTTTCTTGTGGCAAAATACGTGTAATCCATAACACAAAGTTTCGCCATAACTCCTCACGGGGCTATGCTTATTATATGTTGATGAACTGCATATTAATGAGATGATAATGGCATGTAGCTTTTCGTAGCACTTTTTGGAAGCTGGGTTGCCGGTAGGTGTTTATAGAAGTATGTGTGGTAATTGTTTGCAAGGAAATAACGAGTATAGAGCCTTACATACAGCACGGAAGCTGCGGCCATAACTGGGAGTTTATCTATTTTCCCAGAGTGTATAAGGATATGCGGGCCAGCGATTTAGAACCGTCACGCCTACGTAAAAAAGAAACTTTGTAAACTTAATTTTGTATGGGCGATTTTTAGTAACTGAATTCGGTCCGTCACGATTATGAATGCGATGCTAATGAAAATTCATTTCTATGCACCAGCCGGGATTCGAGTCCGAGACCTTCGAGTCGCTTACGTAGCCCCCAAACCCACACGGCTACCAGGTCAACGTCACATATACGTATTTTTTTAGATAGTAACTCAACTCTTTACATATGTGTGTTTACTACTTTATTTCTTTATTCCACAAATCTCTTAATGCAATCAAACATTCATATTTCTTACTTCAGAAACTAGTGAATTTGATGCGTATTTTGTTTAAAACTTACTGTGCTATCCTCTATTCTACTGTTTTCATAATTCCTGAACAACTCCCTAGATGGCGAAATAGTAGAAATCCATTGCCAACCGTCGCACTGCTCCCAATAACTACCAGTTAAGTAACCAGCAGTTAAAAGGCAAATGAAAAACGGATATTAAAGTTAGAGTTCAGGTTAACTTTAACTAGCAGTTAGTTAACTGGAAAGATAATTGGACAATGAAAAACTAGCCCTTATAGTAGTAATTGGTGCTATCATTTTTGGATGTTTTTTTTTTAAATTTGGTACGCTGCAAATAATCATAGGACAGAGGATCTGCAAGATATTGCTAATGGTTCGAAGTGTTTATATATTAGGAACCTTATACACAAATAATTGGTAATAGGCGTGCTAGAATTATCTTTACCTCTTTTAAAATGTTAGTGTGTAGTTGGAATCAGTTACAAGTAAGTACTGCATACTGATTATATAGAGTTCCATGAATCTACAAGGATATACGTTGCTGCTTTAGTCCTTTAGATGCAATTACTGCTCATAATGCCTTACTTTTAGTGGATTTGCGTACAATCTAAAGAATATTTCAATAACGATATTTAACGATATACTGAAATAATGAATCGAAATATTGTACTAAAATCGATCCAAAATATCAAAATATTGAACCGAAACATCGAACAAAAATACTGAAATATGCCCAGAACTATAAAATATGAAATATCGAGAGGCCACAGTGGCTCAGTGGTAGAGCGCTCATCTCGGGTGTTCTCCGTTCGATCTCGGTTCGGGTCATCTGACATTTGTGGTGGACAAACACCGTGCGCGTTGGTTTTCTCGGAGTTCTCCCGTTTCCTCACACTTTCTTCATTTCACCAATTCATTTCCTCATCTTTCATTCGGTCTGAGCCAAAAGTTGCTTAAAGGTCTTAAATAAAATTTAAAAATTCACATACCGAACAAAAATTTTAAAACATCGAATTACGAACAACAGAAAATGATAGGCAGTTCTAAATACAACAGTCGTCGACGGATTAAGTAAATATTTAATAGTTCTCTGAGATCGTCATGTGACTCGGAACTTTGAGCAACTGTATAGCTGCACGAGTTCTGAACTCAAAATTCGGCACGAGCAAAGTATTTCCGGGATTCACACGTAGCGGAGAAAATAAAGTTAAAAAATGTGCATAGTTAAAGAAATCTTAAAGTATTTGAAGATCATGTTGTAAGCAATATCTTTTATTTCCTTATATTTTTAGCTCCTGCCGAAACAGATCATATTACCAAAACCAGCTTCTTTTGACTTACTATCGGCACTCCCCGCCTTCTTCTAAGTCTATGGTTCTCAGCATTATTTACTGTGATGGAGCTCATTATATGCATTAGAGTCATTGGGAGTTTAAACTCAGTAGTATATAGTTCGACTAGAACGTAAACATCAACAGATACGAAAAATGAAATTAATTAAGCTTATTGTGAATTCAACATTTCCTAACATAGAATTAAATTTATTTATGGCTTCTAGGGATCTATGACTCAGACCAGAATAGGGTTGAGGAAAGGATGGCGGAAGGAGTTAGTTGGCCAGGGCATAAACTGCATATGTCGTATCGGCATTTGTGTGGTGTAACTGAGGAAAAACGCTGAATATCAGTCTGGGTTTTCGGCATTTGGGATCGAACGTCCTGAACCTTCCCACTGATCTACCAACTAAGCTTGTTTCAGCAAAACCAGAGACATAATACAAGCTGCGTCTTTATTTAACAAATGCCGATCAAGGTAATGGTGTAGTCTGAGTTGTGAGGCCAGCATCTTCAAGGTTCCGGGTTCGAGTGGGGCATGGGGATGTTTGCGGAGTTTGGAAACTTAACAGCGGCGTCAATCGAGTCTGGTCGAAGTTAATAGTACTAAAATCGCCCAAAAAAAAAACAAGCTTCTTTTCTATTCAACAGAGAAAAAAGAAAGAAATTAACAATTATCTGGGACTTAGTGGAATAAGGTCGTGTATCATACTTTTACATTTTATTTTAGGAGACCCGTTATTCTCCAGAAAACTAAGGGAAAGGAACTCCAGAGCACATCCCAGATGAGGTAAGGAAACAGGGATCTAAATGTGTATGAAAAGTGTTTTGAAGTTCGTTTTCTTTCCTTTTCCTGGACACAACACTAACAGCCCAAGGATATAGGGTCGGTATCGAGCCAATACTAGGCGAATAACACAGATATCGATCGTGGTTTACCGCTTTAATAAACATCGATCGATATTGGTGTTGTACGATATCTCGACATTGAATACTATTCCTAAAACTTAAGACTCATGTTGTATTTCAACCAGAAAACAAGGAGGGGGGAAGTTGGTAGTTTAAAATACGAAGCTTAGAGAAATATCACTGTCTAAAAACCTCATCGCACGATACCGATTGACTATACCGGAAATCATTCGGGATAGCATGGTGTGAAGGTTCACGTAACGTTTTTAATTTGTTTTTCAAGTGTTGTATTTGTGGATCTCCGCTGGAGAGAAAGTCCGTGACTAATCCTGGACCACGGGGTCTGACGAGGGAACATTTCCAACTGATCAGTAGATATTAATATGAACTGTTTTTATTGTCTTTAATCGAACGTACCTATACCGGAAATAACATTAAAAGACTCACGATCTGCCATATTTTTTTGAAACTGTGAAATTGGTCATATTTTCAGTGAGTAAAAAGTCGCAGTACAGCCTTGTAGTTCACAAATTGTCAAGAAAATAAAGTATCGTAATACACCAATGTGAATTGGTGGGATAGTGCTACATTTCGGTGTATATCATCAACGTGGTCGCCATCTTGAAATCCGCCATATTGGATGAAGTTTTTTTTAATGGCAAGCGGGTCGTGTGACATATCAAACAATACGAGATGTTCCTAGAAAGTCATTACAGGTGTCAGAGTTGACCTACCGTTTACGGTGTTGGAGTTAGTTTGAAAGTTTGCCGCTTGATATATGAATGGACTCCGCACTAGAACTTTGTTTCCCACTAACCGACAAGGAAATAAAGTATAGTGGAATGATGGAAAATGACTACATAATTATAAATTATTGCGGTGCGAAATCTGAAATTAGAAATGGTAAAAATTCCTCAATATACAAACGTTGGTTAAATTCTTTAATATTATAGTACATAAATATACAGCGGCAAAGTTTCCGTACAAATAACTCCAACATCGTAAAAGGTAGGTCAAATCTGACATTTGTAATGACTTTCTGGTAACATTCTCGTATTGTTTGATATGTCACACAACCTACTTGCCATTTAAAAGTTTTAACGTCCATCCACTTTGGCGGATTTCAAGATGGCGGCCACGTTGATGATATACACCGAAATGTAGCACTATCCCAGGAGATGAATTGGCGAACGCCCCGTCGTTATCTTCATTTGTCTCCTCCAGTTTGGTGCTTGGAGGTGTGATTCTCCCAGACTGCACTGTGGGGGATGTCACCCCTAAATTCTCAATCGAACCCTCAAGTTAAAAAAATACGGTAAAAAACGATAGACACTGTGCAAAACTGCAGTTAATCCTCCATTTTTGACTTTACATTCCCAATACTTACTTAAGGCCCTGGATACCTTCCAAGAGCTGATCGCACTAATCTACAAAATGTACACTCTATGTTTGACATTTTACTACTGGGCTTGACTTATTCGTGGAATCACTCGAATATGGATTTACAATTTTTAACTTTTGGAACAAAATAATTTTGGCCACGCATGTATTTTATAGTGATATGTTATCTAGAATCTGCAATTGAAACCGTTAGTTTATTTCTATCAGAATGTACAAAAATAAAACAATACTTACACAGTAAAATCGTCTAATAATTCACAGATGTCAGTGCGTGACGCAATGTGTATCCTTCTAGACGCTCATTATATTTATCTATTCTCAATTTTTTAATAGAAATTAAATTTAACACATTCATCTTCAATTATTTTTTATGATTATTTTTTAATTTTTGTGGTCCATACTTTCAGAGAGTTTGGGGGAAATGTACAGATGCTTATCAGAATAATGGAAACACCTGAACGAAAGTGCAACTTA